>MAYD01605632.1:0-10162 GCA_001909325.1 Ruellia speciosa
GACAAGAAACGAAATGTGTGAAATATTTGATATTGGGGATGAAATTTTTCGTGTTTCATTTCATATCTTATTCTTTTATTACGGTGGAGTGACCAAAAGAGCTACTATTTGGTAGGGTGTAAAACATGCAATTCGAAATTGACCTCACCCATTATCCTCTCCTCCATCCTCCCCTTTTTCTGTTCCCTTTCTCATCAATTCCTCCTTTTTTCCTACTCTTTACTCTATTGTTCTACTAAAGAAAATAATTATGAAAATTATTGGTAATGCGAGGGACAAATTGCAGCAGGTGATTTGCCTACTTTGGAAAAAAGTTCTGGAAGCGAGGACAAATTGCGTGGAGGCCTGCACTGGGTCATTGGAAATGGGCGACCAGTTCGGTCCTGGATCGACTGGTGATCGTCGATGCTCTGCTTATCTTGCTTATTGTTGGGACTGTTCTGAAGGAGCTAATGAGCTTAAGAGTGGCCGAGCTGTGCACGGAGGAAGGGCACTGGCAATGGGATATCCATGAAACTTGGGAATACCCTTACGGCACTACCACGGCACAAGAAAAATATGTCTAATTAAAAGAACAAAGACTTTATAACTGTAAGACGAGTATTATTGATGTTTTGAAATGTGAAATTGACTTACTTGCCCCCAACATCAAGGCAGCTAGTCCCTGGGCCTCAAAATCCATATATTATATTAATGACAGATCTTAGAAGGTTCATAACTCAATTCCCTACCAAAATAATGGAGTAAAAGTGGTTGACGAACCTAATCTTCAGTTACGAATGATGGAAGAGAACTTATTTCATATCTTCAGGAAATAAAAAGTATATACAATATGGACAAGTTATGTACAAGCTTCCTTAAACTGAAGGAAGAAAAGAGAAGAAATCTACTAAAATTGTGAAAAATCTAATGTTGAGTTGTCATTTGGATCTTCTATGATATATCCCGGACGTTTCAGATGTTGTAGGAATCCGCTATTTTAAGAAGTCAAGAGGTGCTTTGGAAAAATAATGTCTATTGGCGAAAAGGTGACTCTTGAAAGTCAAAAATCTAGGCAGTTTCTGTATAATCAGTGCTGAGTAGCGCCATTTTCATGAACACAACGTTGTTGTGAAGAAAGGCATCAATAGCAGCATGAAATATCTAGAACAACTTCATGGATGGTGCAAATGGTGCCATTTTCATTAAACTAGCATCACTTTATAAAGGGGCGCCACAGGCAGCAGATTGCACAAAGTCTATTTTTGTCTCCTTTGAATCAGTATTGGCGTCAAAATAGCGCCAAAATGGTAAAACTGGTGTCCTCACGAGGGCTGGCGCGGACTAGGCTACTATCACAGGGGCTGGGAGCGAAATATAGATAATTATATATTACTGGCATTGCCTATTTTATCTACACGTGCGGTACTTTTATGACCTAGTGGGCAGTATGATGCGTTCATCTGACTTAATAAATGATTTGGAACTCTTAAATTATATTATTGGAAGAAATATGACTTGGTTATTACTATCACTATTATCCGTGCCGTTTTTGTATTGCTTGGGCTCGGTTATTCATATTTTGAAATGAAAGCTTTGAGTCGGTTACTTTACCTATACGTCTTTCATAAAGAAAGTCCGGAAGGTCACGTGTGTATCATTTAACAAAAAATGTGTAAAAGCCCTATTTGAGCAAAATGTATTATTATGTTGACTTAGTAAAGCCCTAATTGGAGTGAGTGTGGGTTATCGAGAAGGCCCCTTTGGGCACATTTATAATTATTTAAACTCTGCTTTTACCTTGATCAAGTGAGTGGGGCTTTACCTGAGCCAGTTGATATTTGTGGTGAATTGAGGGATTTAATAAGGCCCTGATTGGACATTGTCCGTTGATGATTTATGAAAGGCCCCAGTTGGGCACGTTTGTGGATATGCTGATGATTGTGATACCTGGTTTTACCTGGACTAAAGATGTTGGGTTTATCTGGCCTTGTTGGGTTGTGTTGGACTAAAGATGTTGGGTTTATCTGGCCTTGTTGGGTTGTGTCATGGCTGGTTGTGATAACTAGTGACTCGTGATTGCGCTTGTGACGAGTGTATATTCACTACAAGAATCTGGTAAAAGGGCTACAGAAAAGGGCTACCAATCTGTTTTGGTTGCCATTTTGGCGATGAATAGGGCGACCAATACTTTATTCAGTCGCCCTTTCAAAATATGGTATGAAAGGGCTATGATTTTGGCGACCAATATTTTCCTCCGTCGCCCTTTTGGTGATCAATAGGGCGACCGATCACTATTAATAAAAAGCCCTAGCTAATTCCCAGCCATTTGGACAGAACAATCTTAGCCTGTTCTTTGCAATCGCGAGCAAGCCCTATCCTACCCAATCCTTCGCGAACCCTGTCGAACCACAATCGAAGCCACGAGTCACCGTCGAACACACGGCGCCGACCGACGGCGACCTTCCGGCTATTGCGGGTCACGATTTCAGGTACTGCAATTTCGATTTTCCTCGTTGCTGGGTGTTTGTAATCGTCTATAAGGTTTTCAAGGTCGTGATTGTCTATAAGGTTTGTAATCGATTTTGCTCGTTGCTGGGTGTTTGTAATCGTCACGATTCAATTTCGTTTTCAAGGTCGTGATTGTCTATAAGGTTTGTAATCGTCGTTTCTTCAATTTGTTCTTCTTGGTGTTGTCTGGTTGTTCCGTGTCTCGAGGTGTGATTGGTTATATTATGATGGGTGAATCTATGTTCTTCCTCTGTACTCGTTCGATTCTGTTGTGTGAATTTAACCTGTGTTTGAATGCTAGGTGAGTCGAGTTCTTGGCTAGATGCTAAAATCCAAGGTTACTCATTTTCAAAAAGGTGCAGGCTATTATTTCTTAGGATAAGAAGTGTGTTCCACACATTGCACATGATGTTGTTTAGCCTTTTCAAAGATAAAGTGGCAATTATGGCTGCATATTTGAAGTTTTGAACCATGGCATCTTGTTAGCTATAGATGACAGTCCTTGTCTGTAAGATAAGATGAAAAAAACAGCACCTAATTTCTTGGTTGAAATGGTCTGAGTTTCGAGTCTTGCTGCAGAAAGAAAAAGCTCTCTATCCACTTATTTAAACAACTGTGTAGCTACTAGAATGGCTGTATGCTATTTACATGATAAAGTAGTAGTTGACTGAATTCATGACCTCCATATATGCATCAAACCTGTATTTTGTATTGTTGTTGATACAGGGACTAGCGATCAGCACTTTTCAAGTTGTGCTAGTGCCAACAATTATTGGGGGTGAGGAGAAGAATATTTTAGAAAATGACGAGACCTTCATAATCTTGTAATACTCTAGATATAATCTGATACAGATTAATGGTCATTCTCTATCTGTGTTTTGCAGTTTTATCAAATGAATTCTTTCCAAAGTTCACCTAAAATATAATCACGGTTACACCTTTAATTGAAGTTATCCTCACCACCCTTCTATGTGCTTGTCCGGTAAGTTCCAAGTTACTCAAACAGAAGCAACTCCTCTGGAAATTCCGCTTTTCATTAATGTCTGAGAAAAGAGCACTTACAAAGTTTTTGCGCTGCGTTGAACGGAGCGATGTTCAGGTAAGGTTTTGATAAATGTCAGAAAGTCATTCAATCTGATCACAAATGTCACATATTGAACAACTTTGTTTCTTCTGTTCTCAATTATTGTACATTGTGAAATCTTTCTCATAGACTGTAGGTTCCACTTTACATGCTTGAGTCATGATTGTAAGCTAGTTACTCCAAACCTTGCTTTATAGAGTACCTAGATGAAAAATTAGCTTGAATTATTATTTTTGTATTTTGAAAATTTTTGAGAGATTCATGTAAATTATTTTGATCAATACCTGAATTCTGGAGGAAGCAAATGTATTTAATGTATCTTCTAGCGTTGTTTCCCAATTTATGCGTGGTTGCACTTACCTTAATGTTTTTTCTCTATATTCTTCTTGAGCAATAATTCTTTGTGCTTTAATAAGTTTCACTTGTTTCCTACAGGAAGCAAAGCAGGCAGTAGAACTATGTTTCTTCTGTTTAAAGTTTCCTTTTGCAAATAAAACATAAATAACTTAATGTCATCCATGTAGCACAGCCTAAATATGTGATTGTGAAGCATGGACCAGTAACAGGTTTATATTCTTCATTTGATTGATCATATCATTGAGAACGCTGAATTGCTGATTTTTCCTGTGTGCTATGTTGCAGATTGTTTTATCCTTAATTTCCCTGGCCAACACCTTCATCCTTTTCCCTGTGGGTTAAATTATGCACCATTTCTATCTTAGTGATTTATGTGTAAAATGATCCTTTTATCTCTAAAATTAGTAGGAGCTTTGTTGATAGGATTATAATAATTTTTTTTGCATTTCGGAAAAGCAACAGTTCTACTTGAGAGTGGAGTCTTTTTTAATGCTAGATCATGCAGGGCATTTTTATCATAGAATTGTCTTTTAATTAATTCTTTGAATCTTGGCCAAACTACTTCATTTTGGAATTGCTATAAATGTTGAATGATCCACCTCATAGCAGCATACCTAAAAGTTTAAGCTGGTAAGGAGATGCACCATATTTATAGTACTTTACTTGCTGTAACAATCATCATTTCTATTCAAACCTCATAGGAAGCCTTTCTTTGATGTTAGGTATGCTGTAGTCCACTGAAACTGAGTTAAGACATATTGGTTATTGGTATGCTTTCGGAAACATCATTTCTATTCAAACCTCAACGTTTGAATCTTGATTCTTGAGCACTGCTATTTCTTTTTACACAGTATGGTTTCAATTTTGCAATGACCATTTTACACAGTATGGTTTCAATTTCACGTTAACTCTAGGAACATTCATATAATGTGCACTGTTTTCAAGTAATTTTTTTGTAGACTTTGGTTGACTGATGTTCCTTTTTTTACATTCACTTTTAATGAACAGGTATGGGGATTCTGCGAGCGGATGAGCAGTGAGTAGTTGGAGCGAGGAAAGAAGTGGCTCAGTGATTCATTTTCACTAATAAGGTGACTCCATTATGCATGCCCATATTGCTTACACAGGTGTACACACACATATAGATGCATATTTACTCCATACGCATGTACACTCCAACATTTACGGTCACATTCACATGGAGTATGATCCTTTGTTCAATGTGCTCCACAATCGGTGAAACTTGTACGTTCAGCCATGATACCATGTTTGACATTAATTAATACACCTAGAAGACAAACTGCTCAATTTGACACATTGATGGGGCATTGTTTTAATTTTACGAATGAATTTCCAAAAATTATACTTGTATGCTATGTGTACAAATTTAGGGTTATCTGCACAAGTTAAAATTTTATGACTTTGGTTGGATGAGAATTTTCACCAACACCTATAAACTTGTCGTCTGCCGGTGCAGTACGATTCTTGCTGATGTTATTCTGGTTATTGCTGTTAGTGATTCTTCTGCTGTAAATCGCACTTTATAACTGGAAATTCTGAGATCGATCTTGTTGCTGTATCTGTGTTTAGGATACTAAATTGTTGTTCGGTGTGAGTTTTAGTTAAAGGCTGTGAGTTTATTGCAGTGGTCTTGTGCCAGCTTTGGCTGGAATTAGTCATGTCGCTATTCAGTTTCCTGCATATGAGAAGATAAAAAGTTATTTGGCTGATCAAGGTAGGACATAACTATTGTGCATCTAAAAATGCATTCTGTTCTTATCTCTCACTGACAGGTTTCTACGGCAAAATAATCTTGCATATCTATTTCATTGTATGCTAGTAGAGAACACAAAGGTGGATGAACTCAGTGCAAGCAGTGTTGCTCTAGCATCATCAATTTCAAAAATATTTGCATCTAGTTTGACGTATCCACATGAGGTATGGTACAATCAATACTATCTTTTCCTGCAGCCCATTTTGAGTGGAGCTGAATGAAAGAAATTAACCATGCAGTGAAAATTTTCTTTAGAAAAACTGTGGCTACAATAATAAAATATTTGTGCATTGCTAATGATTCTTTAAGATTCTTCTAAGAATACCTGTGTTCTGAAATTCTCCCTCTGAGAATGACTTAACTGGTTGTCTTACGTTAAGAACCTGAATATAGTAGTAATCAGTGTATCAAAGTGCTTGAATTTCAAAAGTATTCAATAGAAATTCCTGTCATATTGTATTCTCTTATTTGTTTGGATCAGTTTAACTTTTAGGCCAATTCTCTTTTAGTTTTTTTAATAATAAGAATCCTAATAAATGGATATGCTGCTTTGCTGATACTGTCCAACTTCAGAGGAATATTTGGATGTTTTTCTTCGTGCATCACATATCTATTCATTTGTCCATTAATGGATATGCAGCTTTTGTCTCTACTCTATTTTATTCTTAAAATTGCATGTTGACAAGTCCTCCTGTAAGGTGTTTATTACATGCTCCATCTACACATGTTAGTAGATATATCTGGTGTCTCTGTCACTGCATGCATGCATCGACAATTATAATTTTAGCATGTACTGTATACATACAAGGTTGGTTCTTATACAACAATTCTCTAATCTAATCTGAGGTACCTACACTCCTACGGTATCAAAGGTGGACTCACATCATTAATATATGATATTATCAACCTATTATAAATTAAGTGAAGTCACCAACTAAATAAGTCATCCTTCTATACAGCAACCGAAAAGATGAACGCTGCGCAGGAACTGTATGGTTACTGTCCCTTACAATATATTGTGGCAATCATTCAAGCATCCAGAAATTGCTTCCGGACATCCAGGTATGTTCTTTTGCATGATTGTCTGATGAGAATAAAAGCTCTTAGATTTGACTAATTTTAAGTGGTCTGGGTGGAAAACATGTGATTGTAACCAAAATATGTGGTCTTGGTTTTGACTAATTGCTTAAGGACATCCAGGTATGTTCTTTTACATGTGATTGTAACCTACATTTCTGCACAATCCCTGTTTACAGACTTGTTACATATCAAGGTTTGTTCATCATTTCTTTCTGCTCTGGTTAAATACTTTGTTTTCGTTTTTTCTCAAATTCAATTCTGAATTTGGGCATTTGTTTTCTGCTTGCAGAAGTAATGAAAGGATTGTGGGCAAAGAAGCAAGCCAAGATGAAGCAGCAGCAAGAGACATATTCTGCTGAGAAACATGGCAAAATAATGGCTGATATAGCTGCAGATATTGAAGCAGTAATTGGGAAAACTGATTTGCACAAGATCAAACAGGTGGATATTTATTTTAATTTTATTGATATTATTTTATCAATATTCTATGGATCTTGAAATAATTCTGGGCATCAGTTGAAATCATGCAATTAAAGAAAGGAGATCAGTATAGTTCGACAGTTCAACAGACTGCTATATAATTTATATAAACTGGCCAATTAAGCATCTTTTTTTCCCCTTTTTTGGATTAACAAATTGTGTACAGATCAGATTTCCAGTCATTATTAAATAACTTGTGTTATTATTCCTTAATTTCAGGTGAAAAAGCAAGAAAGGCAGATCATCAGGAAGCAATGTTAATAATGATACATCTGGAAATTCAGCTGTATTCAAATCCAGGGGAACAAGAGAACAAGTAAATTTCAGTATTGTACAGAATATTTTTGTGTATATATAGTACAAGAGATCAAATTCTATAGAATGTTTGTGTATATATGTATTGTTACACATTACACATGCAGTTCAGTATTGTACAGTAATATTACACCTTCAGAAATCCATATATATATTTTTTACATATGTTTGCAATGAGTTTTGGTTAGTTGTATTATTTTGGTTTTAAATGAATGAATTGAAAATTAAATAAAATGGAGGATCAGGTATCAAGAAAAGGGCCACAAAAAAGGAGACCAAAAGGGCTACGAAAAGGGCCACCAACATATTGGGCGCCCTTTTGATAGCCCTTTTGGTTGCCCTTTTTGGTAGCCCTTTTGGTCACCCTTTTTGGTCGCCTTTTTGGTAGCCCTTTTGGTCGCCAAAAAGGACGACCAACCTTGGTTGAAAAGGCGATTGAATTGAAAGGGTGACACCCAAAAGGGTGACGGACTGAATCCGTCGCCCTTTTGGTCGCCCTTTGTAAAGGGCGACCAAAAGGGCTACCAATTTTTCGGTAACCCTTTCAGATTATTCTTGTAGTGATTGACTTTCGGTGTGCATGTGGTATGTGTGCCTGTGGGCACGGGATCGACAACACATAAACTCAGTGATGTTCTTGTGGTAATGGTTGAATAGACATCATGCGAGGGGCAAGGTGACTCGGGACTGGCATCGGCAGGATGATGTGTATGGGTAGTTGGTGATGATTCTGGATCATATGACTAACTGGGAATATGATTATTTTGTTATTGTATTATTATTGAATTGTAAAAGAATTTTTAAAGTAAAAATGAGGCTTTCGCCTCGGAAGATATCCCTTGTGCAGGTTTTGCTGACCTTCAGAGTTATCTTTTCTTTCATATAGCTTGATCAGTCATACGAGCGGGCAAGTGAAGATGTATTGTTTTACCTTTTTGTATGTGATTGTATTCAGTCAATTGTATTTTATTTCATTTGTATTATATTAGCATTCCACTGTTGATTAATTAATGATTATTGTAATAAAATGATTGTGTGCTTGTATGTTTGTACCTACCTTGTATTGGTGAACCTAAACTAGCTGACCACTAATTTAGGCAAGTTAATATGGTGTAACGTACCCTGTGAATTTTGGGGGTGTTACATTTATGACATACGTATTGCATGTGGAAAATAAAGAAATTATTCTTGTAATACCCCGAAATTTCCATTAAAATATTTTAGGTAATTGTGATAAGTTGAATTTTGTAGAATTTCTATAGAGGTATTTAATTTACAGTGGGCCGAATTAGTGTTTCCTCTTTTTTCTTTGTTAGGCTGTTGTCCGGCCCATCTCTAGTTCGTACAATCTTGGCATGGTTCCCGACGACCACGCCAGGACCGCAGAGGCCCGTTCACGGCCCAGCCTAGTATGCCGCGATTGGGCCGCGATCTGGGGGAAACCGGACTGGGCCGCGATCTGGGGGAAACCGGACTGTGGGAGAGGTTTCTTCACATTTGAAAAGTCTAAAAATAGCCATTCCTACCCCTTTACTATTTTTAGGGCTCCTGAGTTCGATGGTGAGTTCCTTTTGGGCATTTGAGGTTTGGAAATCATGGGAATGGAGAGAGGGAGAGTTGGGGAAGAAGATGATGAAGTAAACTTGGGAGTGAGTTTACTCCTAATTCCCATTCGATTCTGGCCTTAGCTTCAAAAGGTAAGTTGTTTATCTTGTTCCCTAGTTTATGTTAGAAGCAGAAGTTCTTGGTTTGGCGTATTTCTGAGGGAGTTATGACCCTTTAAACTTGACTATCATAGTGATAGGTGGCTGTGTTGGGAGTTAGATTTCAATGTCTTAGGATCATTATTTGTTATTGAGGCCTTCTGGTAAGTTGAAGTATGTTGTGTCTAGTTTCCATAGCAACTAGCCGTACTTGATTCCAATTTGTAGTGAATTGAGTAGAGCTTCTTGAAGTACGCAACTTGGTGCTGTGAACTAGGTTTCCTTCATCTTGGTGAATTTTTCTGGACCAGTTCTTAATCAGGCAAAGGGTTTCCTCTGATAAAATCTTGTTGTACATTATTTTGAGGTGTTTACTAGATTAAATTCATAATTTTTTGGCATGGTTTGGGTTGTCGCGGTTGGCTCTTTGAATGCGGACATGACCTGCTTCTGACTCGATTTCGAGTGTGGTCCCCACGCGGTCCTCTAGGACCGTGTGAGCACTGCGGACATGTAGTTGGGGCCGTGACCGGGTGCTGTAGGGCAGGATGGGTTATTTGTTTATTATTTAATTATTTCATAATTTATTTCATTGAGATAAACTGTAGCAATTAAGTTTGCCTGTTTAATATCTCCATGCGTGATTTTTATGACTTAGTGGTCCATAGGTTGTTATCATCTGACTTGAAACGTAATTTGTAACCTTTGAACTGTTTACCGAAAGGACCTAATTTGGTCATTATTATTATTATTAGAGTTAAATATCAAAATAGGCCAGTAGAAACAGGGTCGGACCGTTTTTGGACACTAATTTTTCAACTAACCTATTTAGGACAGTAATTGACACAAAAAATGTCAATTTTGGACAAAGTTACTATT
>MAYD01605666.1:0-11018 GCA_001909325.1 Ruellia speciosa
AGGATCATAAAAATTCATTAATCACATGCGCACTTATTTTACTAAGTGTCGCCCCCAATAATGCGATTAATTAATCTGATGAAATTAAATTAATCAATTCTAATCCTGCTTGGTAATACGGGGTATTACAATAAGATTAGGGGCAATCTAATTGAGGAATTTGTTGAGAAATAGAATAGAGACTGCGTATACATGATATTGCCTTACATTGTTACGTGACTTTATTTCTTTGGCATAAGCATATGCACAATTGCATGAACCTGCATTTGCATTGTGTTGGGTTAGGCACATGTTTCGCCATGTCGGACCACAGGCATTGGCCACTTGATTTCTCTTGCCAGACCATAGACAGTTAAGTCTATGCCGGACCACAGGCATAATTCTCGCCAGATAAGGCGAGGGATTTTCAGGTAGGAGCCGGCCTCGGCATGCATTGCATATAGGTTAGGTGTATGCCTTGCATTGTGGTTGAAGCGCCAGGTATGGGATGGCGTAATGGATTTATTTACATTTCTTATGTGTAATGATAATATATAACCCCCCACTCGTGTAATCCCTTGTTCAGTACTCGGTACTGACCCCTTGCTTGTTTGGTTATATGTTGTAGATCCTTCTGGAAGCGCAACAGCATGCGGGGATGGGAACTGAGCAAACCATAATAGAAGAATGGTATAAATACGTTTTGCTAAGTAATATAATTTGTAGTAGGAAATCTCGCAAACTGATGCCATGAAATCTTTGGTACTATGACTCTTTTGGTTAATGTAAACAACTTACCATAAATCGTTCTGGCAATATAATACTTAAGTCTTGTATTAGAACATTTAGACTGACTGGCACCAGTCTAGGCGGGCTAATACGGCGGTAACACGGCCAAAGGAATTAAACTTTGGGGCGTTACAAAGTGGTATCAGAGCCAGAACACTAAAATAAAATTTTAAAATCTAATAAACTGGTAAGTGGGGCTGTGCAGGGGAATTGCATGTTGCATCTCGACCATTGCATTTTCTTTATTTGCGCAACCCACATTCTTGATTACAGAACGTTGAGATTCTGTAAAAAGAATGGTGGGATTCCAGAAGGATAAGTGTGCTGTCATTCAAATACGAGTAGTTTTATAAGAGAAAATTTAGATCTGACCTAGTTTAGTTAAGGATGTCGCCACGCTTGAGAAACCGACGAGGTAGACCTCAAAGGAGCCCTGAACCTCCTGAAAATGGAGAATATCATGTAGAGGAGGTGCAGTATGTTCTCCAAGAAGTGCAGGATGTGCCCGATGACCAAGTGGTACCCCCATGCGAGCAGCAGCAGCAGTAGCCACGACTCCCTGGCGCTGCCCCAGCCTTTGACCCTGCGGATTTTATTCAACAAATGACGACAGCCTTTCAGGCCATGCATAATGGCCAAGCTGCTCCTATCGTGGCTGCTCCGGCTCCGCCCGTCCCACTACATGTTGATTACTTAGAGCTTGCGATGCGCCATCGACCGCCACGGAGTAGATGTAATACCCAGTATTACCAGGCCGGTTTAGGATTTATTAATTTATTTTAACCTGGTAAATTAGTCGCGACAATATGGGTGAGTTTGGATTTTTGATTTAATTAGAATAATTAATTCAGCGTTAGTAGGGGTTCAAAATAGGATCCAGACTTAGAAGTATTGTTGGAGATAAATTAAAACAAGTTAAAATTATTCGATGAAGACCTGACACTCGAGTTACTCGAGTAACTCAAGTAGCATTCGAGATATTTCGGACACCATCGAGTTACTCGGATCTTTCACTTTTAAAAGTCTTCCTTCCATTTAAAGCATTATACGATTACACGAATCACGAGACTTTCGGATTACTCGGATAATATCTCAACATATTCGAATACCCCCTTCTTATTCAAGACAAGTATAATTTCCATCCCCTCCAATATCCGAATTCAATCTAGTATCTCGAGCATCTCGAGCATTTCCGAGCATTTCAATTTCCACTCGAGCATCACCCCTTAATCGAATTCCTTCCTTATTCACTCGGATACCCTGAACCCAATTTTTACCCTATAAATACCCCCTTTTGCTCATCACTTAGGGTTTACACTTTCATTGTTCATCTTCAAGCATCAGCACTTCCTGTTTGGTTATTTTCAGGTATGAGCATCATTTTCATCTTCAATATTATTTTGTTATTTTGCCAAACTGTTAGTATTAACACTCCCATCATTATTTTCTTGTTCAAATATTATTAGCAAATGTTATTTAAATCAGTTTGTGACTATAAAACCATCTCCTTAAGACATATTTTTTTTTTCTGAAATATATATGGGACCAGCAAGCCTGGGAAATGTGTTTAAAGATTATATTATTCTTTAACTACCAAAATAAACAAGTGTTCATCAAACGACAACAATTCCACCAAAAGCAAACTGCATACTGAAACTAGACAGGGCACACTACTTACATCACACTGAGACTGAACCAGCACACCATCGGATACATCACAGAACACAGAACCGATCAAAACAACCACCAGTACCAACATGAGATGCCACGGCCAAAGTAGATGCCATCCAACCAAATTAGATTTTGGTGGTTGCGTCTATTGGCTTCCCTCATAACATCATCGGGATTTAACAATACCAACAAGGTAGAAATCACGATCGAATGATGGACACATCAACAGTTAAACAACACTACAAATCCAGTTCCAAACGGATAACAAACTTGAAGACATCAACTGTAACCGAAGCAAGCAAAACTAGTACCCCAACACAGAACCCATAATCTAATACACCCAATCTCAAGACCATCATATTAACTTTGATCTAACCAAAATCCCCAAAATCACAAAGGCTAGGGTTTAGGATTTTACCTTCCTAGTCGGCCGAAGAAGAACAATAGCGGAGCTAGCACCAATAATTGAATCAATAATTGAGCAAATGTCAAAGGATTCGGGGTTGCCCTAGGTATATATATATATATATACACACACGAGCCTTCCACCAACTCAATCCTTACGACACTGCCAAATCCAAAATCTCCAATTCTAAAACATACAACACAGCTTTTGCGGTTACACTCGTGAGGCTAAGGTCGTAAGTTTTAAGATGGTAATGGATTAAAACTTGTGACCTTCTTCCTAAAACATACGACCTCACCGCCATTTCCAATTCTAAAACCAATTGGAAAAAGGAAAAGGATTTACTTACGACCAAAGTTTGAGCTTACGACTTTCAAGCAAACCCCACGACCCTTTTCCTGGATCTTACAACCTTTCACCAAAACCCTCGACCTCTGTCTGGATTCTGTTACCTTGGCGAAGCCAAAGGAAGAAGAAGAGAAACCAAAACCGCCCTGTCTCTGTCCGAATGAATTCTGAATTCTGAATTCTTAATTAAGAAATCAAAGATGACCAAATAGCAATTTAATCCTCCAACTTCTTGATTAAATTCAATTGAGTCCCTGAACTTTTAATTTAATTCAGTCAGGTCCTCAAGATTCTTAAATCTTCAATTTCAGCACCTTAATTCCCAAAAATTCCAATTCGGTCCCTGAAGTTTCCAAACTTTACACTTTGACCTCTCAAGACATTCAATATTCCACTTTTCACTTCGGGGAATATTATTTGTTAAATGTCGCCCATTGTCGCTATTGGGCTTCCTTATCCATAATTGGGCTTTTTAATCCCACTGTGCCCAATTAATTATTTTATCCGAATCGATCTGTCGAATTCTTTGGGTCCAAATGTCTTTAATAAAATTCTTCACAACCTTAGAAATTAATGAATTTCCTTTATTTAATTTCATGAAAATTTTTTTACTCATTTTCCGACACCGGAAAGACTATTCTCCGCGAGAAAAGATTGTTCTGTAACATGGGATGTTACAAATGAGCACTCCATTGTTTTGTAGATGCCTCCTAGAAGAGTTTGTGCCGCTGATAATAGGGAGTCTGTTGCTCCGGAAGTTGAGAATCAAAGGGCCAGTCAAGTAGGCCATGAGGAAGAATCAGTAGGGGATGTTCCCCAAAATGTGAATGAAGCTGCACCTAATGCGCAGCCAGAGATACCGGCCGCCCCAGCCGGAGATCAGTTTACTCAGATGATGACGTTAATGATGAATCAAATGACCCAAAATCAAACCTTGGTAACACAATTGATTCAGACTCAGCAAAATCAGAGAGGTGTTGTGAACCTTTTTCAGGAGGTGACTCGACTGAACCCTCCTCAGTATATTGGATTGACTGATCCATCCGAGCTTGAGACTTAGTTAGACAGAATACAAGAAGTGTTTCGCGTGACTAGATGTCCCGAAGAACGAAAGATGGATATTGGCGTGTACTACCTGGATGGGGAGGCCCGTAAATGGTGGGGATCAGTTAACGATACCATCGACCGCGATGGGAATATCGCATGGAATGGATCCAAAGATGCTTTGAAAGAAAGATTTTACCCCACTCACATGATGAGACAGAAGTATGACGAGTTCAAAGCATGGAAAATGACCAAAGGCATGACTGTGGATGAGTATCATGCTAAGTTTATTGAGCTATCAAGGTATCTACCGATGGGGGCTAGGGACGAGGCGTTCTTAGCCGATCACTTTGAAACTAGATTGCTACCACAATTACGCACCATAGTGGCACTTTTGGGTTTAAGAACCGTGCATGGGTTGTATGAAAAAGCGGCAAATCTCGCCCGAGTTACTACTGCCTTGAGGACTGAACAGGCTATGATGGATAAGACCCGAGAAGAAGGTCAAAGGAAAAGGCACAAAGGTGTCATAGGCTCCTGACCACTACAGGCGGTCCGGCCAGACAACTGGAAGGAACAGTTTGGCAGGAGTTAAGGACAGTGTCAGAATAGTGACCGTGGAAAAGGAAAATCAATACAGACAGAAAGGTCCAGGGCTCCATGTAGAACGTGTGGCAAAGCGCATTGGAATAAACGCTGTGATGGAACACCCTTTTTATGCTATAATTGCGGACATGAGGGACACAGTTCAAGGATCTGCCCGCAACCGAAGAATAATCTAGTTCCAGTTCTACAGAATCAGCAGCAGCAGAATGTGAATCAGAGTAAAGGGAAGCAGATAATGCAACCACATCATCCTGGGGGTCGACTGAATGTGATCAGCAGGGCAGAGGCAACAAATCGCATGGACGTCATAACCGGTACTTTCTCAATGCTTGGCAAATCAGTTTTTGTTTTATTCGATTCGAGAGCATCTTGTTCATTTCTGTCTTTCCACATTACATACATTTGTGAATTAATGCCTTATGTAGAAATAAGGACGTTAGTAGCATTGTCATCCGGTGAGACCATACCTTGTACCAAGATGCATAAGGGTATACCCCTTAGAATTGAGGGAGTAGATTTCCTAATGGATTTGATAGAATTTCCGTTAGCAGAATTCGACGTAATACTGGGAATTGATTGGTTAGTGAAATACAGTGTACATACCGATTTCCAGAAACGAAAGGTGACAATACGAGGACCAAAAAGAAAGAAAGTAGTATACCGCCAATGTCCTAAGGAACCAATCGTTTTAGTGGTCTCAGCAGTGAATTTCGGGTAAATGATTAGGAAGGGATACCCACTCTTCTTGTGTGCTGCATTCGACTTGAATACAGATCTGATAGACCTCGAGAATCGACCCGTGGTAAATGAATTTCCCGATGTGTTCCCTGAAGAAATACCCGGGATGCCACCCGTGCGAGAAATTGAATTCACTATCGACTTGGCACCAGAAACCAAGCCGATACACAAGGCCCCATATAGGATGGCACCGGCGGAACTTAAGGAGTTGTACGAGCAATTGAAAGATTTGCTCGACAAAGGGTACATAAGACCAAATGGCTCACCATGGGGTGCACCAGTTCTCTTTGTTAAGAAAAAGGATGGTAGTCTAAGGTTGTGCATTGACTATCACGAGTTGAACAAGGTAACGATCAAGAACCGTTACCCACTTCCAAGAATCGATGATCTCTTCGATCAGTTAAAGGGAGCAAGTGTCTTTTCTAAGATTGACCTACGGTCCGGATATCATCAACTAAGGATAGATGACGAGGACATCTTCAAAACAACCTTTCGCACGTGCTACGGACATTCTGAGTTCACAGTAATGCCTTTTGGGCTAACTAACGCGCCATCAGTCTTTATGGACTTGATGAATAAAGTATTCAAGGAGTACTTGGATAAGTTCGTGGTTGTCTTCATTGACGACATTTTGGTATACTCGAAAAGTCCCAATGAACATATGGATCACTTAAGGACAGTGTTGAGGACCTTGAGGGAAAATCAGTTGTATGCGAAATTGTCAAAGTGTGAATTTTGGTTGGATTGCGTGGCTTTCCTAGGACATATTGTGACCAGGGATGGAGTGTCAGTAGATCCAGCAAAGATCGAGGCCGTGCAAAGCTTGCCAACCCCTAAGAATGTAACGGACGTTCGAGCATTTTTGGGATTAGCCGGATGCTACAGAAGATTTGTTAAGGACTTCTCTAGAATTGCTAAGCCAATGACCAAGTTGATCAAGAAGGACGTACCCTTCTCATGGAGTGAGAAATGTGAGCAGGCATTTCAGGAATTAAAGGATAGGTTAACCACAACCCCAGCATTAACTCTACCTGTGGATGGAGAAGATTATGATATCTTCACAGATGCATCCAAGAATGGCATCGGCTGTGTGTTAATGCAGAATAAGAAAGTAATCACGTACGCATCCCGACAGCTGAAAAAGCATGAAGAGAATTAGCCCACGCATGATTTGGAAATGACAGCGGTGGTCCATGCCTTAAAGATTTGGAGGCATTACCTCTACGGAGTTAAGAGCCGAATCTACACGGATCATAAGAACCTAAGGTACATCTTTACCCAAGATAAGTTGAACTTTAGGCAGAGAAGATGGATGGAATTAGTAAAGGATTACGACTGTGAAATACAGTATCATGAAGGAAAAGCAAATGTAGTAGCAGATGCTCTGAGCAGGAAGTCGGAGCACAAGTCAAAGGATTTCGAGGTGAGTAAGGAACTTCTCGAGGAGTTCCAAAGGGAGGACATCGAACTATGGGAACAAGGGGTATTGAAGGCTCACTTGAATTCCATAACCATAACGCCCATAATCTTTGAGGAGATTACCCGAAAGCAAGCTAAGGACTCTAAGCTTGTAAAGATTTGAGAGAAAGTCCTGAAAGGTGAAGCAAAGGTAGAATTCAAAATTCACCAGGATGGGAGTTTGATATTCAAAGATAGGTGGTGTGTGCCATCGGAAAGTGAAGGGCTGAAAGAAACACTCTTCAAAGAAGCACACAACACTCCCTACTCAGTACACCCAGGGGGTGTAAAGATGTATAGGGATTTGAAGCAAAATTTCTGGTGGTCCGGAATGAAAAATGACATCGCGGCATATGTCGCAAAGTGCCTGACATGCCAAAAAGTCAAGATTGAGCACCGCAAACCAATGGGATTGGTTCAACCCTTGAACGTACCTCAAGGTAAATGGGAATCAATATCAATGGATTTTGTGACAGGTCTACCTCGAATGAGATCAGGAAGGGACTCGATTTGGGTAATCGTAGGCCGATTAACCAAATCTGCAGTATTCATACCAATCAAGGAGACTTGGACTTCTAAAAAGTTATCGGAACTATACGTGGAACGTATAGTATCTCGACATGGTGTGCCAAAAGAAATAATTTCGGATCGAGACGGTTGGTACCAGCCTACGGTTTGGAAATATGTACAAGAGGCACTCGGTACGAAACTAAAAAATGAGTAAAGCCTTCCACCCGAGTACTGATGGACAAACTGAAAGGACCATACAGACACTTGAGGACATGCTTCGTGCATGCATATTGGATTTCCAAGGAAGTTGGGAGGATCGACTAGGATTAGTTGAATTCTCCTACAATAATAGCTATCATGAGAGCATAGGCATGGTGCCCTTCGAGGCACTGTATGGAAAGAAATGTGCGACTCCTCTGAGTTGGAATAATAAGGATAAAGGTGTTGTATTGGGACCACAACACATCCAGGACCTGCAAGATCAGGTAAAGTTAATCCAAGCAAGAATGAAAGCAGCTCAGGACCGACAGAAAAGTTATGCAGATCTCGCTCGACGAGACATGAAATTTGCTGCGGGCGACCGAGTACTGCTTAAAGTATCACCCATGAAAGGGGTGAAAAGATTTGGGGTAAGGGGCAAGCTGAGCCCAAGATATATTGGGCCCTACGAAATAATAGGGGAAGTTGGGTAGGTAGCTTACTGCTTAGCACTTCCAAATGAACTAGGGAGTGTCCATAATGTCTTCCACATTTCTCAATTAAGGAAATATATCTCCGACCCGACTCAGGTGTTGGACCCGGAAACCATTGAGTTAGATGAGAATCTGGCCTACAAGGAGTACCCAATCAAAATCATTGAATCAAAAGTGCGTAGCACAAGGAATAAAGAAGTGAGACTCGTAAGAGTTCAGTGGTCTAGACACGGTCAAGAGGAATCCTCTTGGGAATTAGAAGCTGAAATGCGAACTAAGTACACCCAATTGTTCAATGAGTAACCTTGTACTAGTGAGAGCCTCACGTGTTGTTCCCTAGGGAATATTTGTGATTCTATGAATTACTTGTATGAATTGTAATGATTGTTATGTGTACACTCAGAATTATGTGCCGCATTACATATCATCATACATCTCCTTCGGGAAAGTTTTCAAAAGGGATGGTGGAGCCACATAGGCAAAACATCCAGGGCTCGACCCAAGTAAGTTTTAAAAAGTGCATATTTTCGAATTACATAATTTGAGTTAACCCTGATGAGTTAACTCTTCGAGAAAAACTCCAGTGGAGTATTTTCCTAAGTAAAAAGGGTAAGGAAAAGATATGACGGGGTAACGTATAAACTTGTCAACGACTTACGTA
Source organism: Ruellia speciosa (assembly GCA_001909325.1). Taxonomy (NCBI): domain Eukaryota; kingdom Viridiplantae; phylum Streptophyta; class Magnoliopsida; order Lamiales; family Acanthaceae; genus Ruellia; species Ruellia speciosa. The sequence continues at coordinate 8,903 of MAYD01605666.1, forward strand.
TGCGAGGATAGGGACCGCTGGCCTGCGTGACAAACATACATGAGCCAATATGTGCCAAGTTATAAGTATATGCCAAGTTGCATAAAGTTTAAAGGTTGATCAAAGAATCGATTAACAAAGTAAGGGAAATAAGGTTGTGTCACCCATAAGAACACATGACCCTGACCCCGAAATTGTAATTTAGTTCCTATTTGGAATATTTTGTGCGTGATTCGACATGCTAAGTTATGTGGGATGATATATATCCGAAGAGTGTGATCTTTTGATTACTAAGTTTGATGTGATCCCTTGGCATAGGGATTAATTATGTGTTTACGTGCTCAAGTTGGATTGTAGATTCTTGATTATGCATAGGAACCTAAGGGTTTCAGTTTAGTCTAAGTAATCCCGAGGGCGGGATTAACCCGAGTGGGGGAGATTGTAATACCCAGTATTACCAGGTTGGTTTAGGATTTATTAATTTATTTTAATTTATTTTAACCGGGTAAATTAGTCGCGACAATATGGGTGAGTTTGGATTTTCGAATTAATTAGAATAATTAATTCAGCGTTAGTGGGCGACACTTAGTAAAACCCATATTATGGTTAAATTAAATTAATCCAAGTCAGTTGGGGCTGTATTTAGTAAAGCAGTAGGTGTTCGAGATAGGATCCAGACTTAGAAGTATTGTTGGAGATAAATTAATACAAGTTAAAATTATTCGATGAAGACCTGACACTCGAGTTACTCGAGTAACTCGAGTAGAACTCGAGTAGCATTCGAGATATTTCGGACACCATCGAGTTACTCGGATCTTTCACTTTTAAAAGTCTTCCTTCTATTTAAAGCATTATACGATTACACGAATCACGAGACTTTCGGATTACTCGGATAATATCTCAACATATTCGAATACCCCCTTCTTATTCAAGACAAGTATAATTTCCATCCCCTCCACTATCCGAATTCAATCTAGTATCTCGAGCATCTCGAGCATTTCCAAGCATTTCAATTTCCACTCGAGCATCACCCCTTAATCGAATTCCTTCCTCATTCACTCGGATACCCTGAACCCAATTTTTACCCTATAAATACCCTCTTTTGCTCATCACTTAGGGTTTACACTTTCATTGTTCATCTTCAAGCTTCAGCACTTCCTGTTTGGTTATTTTCAGGTATGAGCATCATTTTCATCTTCAATATTATTTTGTTATTTTGCCAAACTATTAGTATTAACACTCCCACCATTATTTTCTTGTTCAAACATTATTAGCAAATGTTATTTAAATCAGTTTGTGACTATAAAACCATCTCCTTAAGACATATTTTTTTCTTCTGAAATATATATGGGACCAGCAAGCCTGGGAAATGTGTTTAAAGATTATATTATTCTTCAAATAGCAAAATAAAAAAGCGTTCACAATGTTATGATTTTTCTTAAGAATCAAACTGGACATTTTATCATGAGCCGGATGAAGATACATTCAAGTGTTCTTGCTATCGTATTGAGATTCAAAGTGAAATAAGACAAAAATGGACGTCATGGTCCTGTTGCATGCAGTGGGAAAATTAATTAAAGTGATGTACTGTTCAGACTTGTCCAAATGGGGAATTGACTTAATCTTGAGAAATTGGCAAATTACTCGAAATTACAGGAAATGCCATCCGAATATCTCCTTCAAATATCCAAATCATTAGCCTTTCCAATCATTCATCATTTCCCGAAATTACCAAAGTGCCATTCGAGCACCTCTTTTTATCATTCCGATTATTCGAAATTACAATGCTGCCATTCGAGTAATGTACTTCTTTTAGCCATTCCTTAATGATCCAAATTACTCGAGCAACCCAAATCATCTAAATGCCATTCGAAGCCTTGTTCTTCAGACAGTATTGGGCCTCTGGATTTAATTTATTAACTGGACCAGAATTTATTGATGGACAATTTTTATCAAACCCTTTTCATGTGTTAATTATCCATGAACACCTTATTGTTCAAGTCTTGAAGACTATTTGTTCGGATAATTATTTAGGCTTTTCGGTAGATTAAGCGTGCGGCTTAGGACTTGATCTCGTGGAATTATTACTTCAAGGTTTATCAAGACAGTTGATAAAGGTAAGGATTCTTACACACGG
>MAYD01605837.1:0-17584 GCA_001909325.1 Ruellia speciosa
TCCAGGTAGTCGTGTGAATAGGACTGCATTTAGGTGGACGTTAGGGTCATGCATCACTTGCATCGCATTTTCATACCTTTACAACTGTTAACCGAACGCCTGGTATGGGACGAGTGAGTTGGTTAACGGTGTCGTTTCCTTACAGCTTTCTGTATCTATTAATGTACTGTCTATATTTTGTGTGTGGTGGCTGTAAGCGGGGGATCCCTTGCTCAGCAGTGGCTGACCCCTGTGTTTTATTAGATTGCAGGTACGGATGTTGAGCACGATAGGTCGGGTTGAGAGCATCGTAGATAGGCTGTTGTTTCTGTTTCGCTGTTGGTGTGTTATGTGACACTATGTTTTGGATCATAGTTTACTTTCGCTAGTAGGCGGTGGACGTGCGATATTTATGGTTAACGCTTCCGTTGTTTGTATTTGGCTATGTGAACTCAGCATGTTTCTTATCTGTTATCGTTTTCCGTTAACCGAATCTACTTAATTAGAATTGGGAACCCTTATGTGATTTGTTTTACCTGCCTTGTGTTGGCGAGCCTAGATTACTTAGCCACGAGGCTAGGTTAGTCAATACGGCGTGGCGCACCCACTATGCGACGTGGGGGCGTTACAAATCTTGATCCCGTGCACTTTCGAGTAATGCGGCGAGATTTACCTCAAAATCAATAAATGATTTCTTTAATTCATAACGAGGCAATAACTCATTTCAGTTTATATTTTCCAAATTATTAAACGTGACAAATTCTTTAATAGGGTAATCTCACCATAAGCATTGTTAAAGATTTCAATACGAGCATGGGTGTTGAGGTACAATGAAATGTATATGTGGTGTGGGAATGGGCTATTAGTAGTGTACGGATTGTACATGTCATGTGCATTAGTGAGATATGTTCTATTTCACTATGACGGGCCTACTTTGATCATAATACGATAGCTTATGAGGTCAAAGTCGATGTTGTAGAACCCACTATGATGTTCCGATGTAGGGATGACTTGAAAGTGTAATACGATATGATATATCCTCCTGTTGCACACTTACATTTATTTGTCCAAAAGCATTCATACAAGTAACATGAACGGTGTGACACTCATCATGGTGTTGCACCATTGGACTCCCACCCATTACGTTAGGCTCTTCACGGTTCGAAGTGTTAAATCATTCTGCAAAATAAGCCACACCGGTTTTGAAATACCTTCGAGCATTAGTAGCAATGGATTGCAAATGATGGTCTTGCAAAACCCTAATTGGAAGTAGACGAGGATGGGTGTTTAAATACAAGTGAAATGTATCTGAGGTGTGGGAATGGGCCATTAATGGTGTAAGGATAATGAATGTCATGTGCATTAATGGGATATGTTCTATTTAACTATGGCCGACCCACTTTGATCCTAATATTATGGATTATGTAGTCAAAGTTGATGTCGTCGGACCCATCATGATGTTATGAGGTTGGGACAACGTGAAAGCACAATATGATATGCTATCCCCTCCCATTGCACACTTACATGCATTTATCCAAAAGCTTTCATTCAAGTAACATGAATGGTGAAGTACTAATTATGATGTTGCACCATCGGACTCAAACCCATTCTGATAGGCACATCATGGTTTGAAATGTTAAATCATCCAATAAAATAAGCCACACCGACGTTGAAAATGCCTTCGGGCATAAATCTTGACGGATCGCAAATGGTGGTTGTGCAAAACCCTAATTGGAAGTACACATGCATGTGTGTTTAGGTATAGGTAAAATATACATGTGTTGTGGGAATGAAGCTTAAGTGGTGTACGAATGGTGCAGGTCATGTGCATCAGTGAGATATATTCTATTTTACTATGATAGGCCCACTTTTGGTGGGAAACTCATAAACTTTCCCTCCCTTTTCACTTGTTTTGTCAAGTTATCAATACATCCACACTTCCCCATCTACCAAACTACCCACTTAAGTATCACAATATAATTACACACTCATAGCACTACACCTTCACATCCACCTCTCATCTTCAATTTCTTTTAAAATGTATAAGAAGCCAGCATCTCCTACTGTTACTTGCAATGGCTGGCCAGTCTATGCACCACACCTCATCCACAACGAAACCTTGCCTTACCTTAGTGCCTCAGACTTGGAGAAGCTATCAACAATCGAAGAGAACGTTGCAAGAATGAGGCATAACATGCAGTTCTTGGCTACGATGGTGTCGAACCTGGATAAAGAGATGGCGGGAACCGTTAAGGCAATTGCACAGTTCAAGGAGGGGTGTAGCAAGAAGACTAGGGTTATGTTGCTAGTTCGGTTAGCCTAGGAGTTAACTTCGTTTTTTATTTTTTTTCCCTCGATGTTGTGTTTCCATTAACCTCTCATATTTTTTTCTAGTCTCGTCTCATAATGTATTTGTTAACACCCAGCAGGAATGTAAGAATGGTCATGACTGCCACGGGCCACGGTCATGAAGTAGGGCCAAGAGGGGAATCGACCGAGTGATTGGTATGAAGGTTCATGAAACTTTGACAAAACGCCAGCAGAACGGCGCCATGAAACTATACTCATGACACAATACTTCCTCTCGGTAAATGGAATGGATGAAATTTATAAAAGGTTGTCACTGGAAATGAAATATATGAGAGGTAAGGCAATTTTTGGCACAACCCGAAAGCGCACGGGGTCAAGTTGCAATATTTATAGTGAATACCGGAATCGTCCTCTGGAGGATGTGCGATAGAAACAGGTCCCACGCCTAATTACTATGCTAAATTTTGGATTCGGTTACTCTATCCGGGTACAAAGGAATAACTCTACAACTACTGAAAAGTAGATAAAGTCTATTCTAAGCACACAGAGCTATTCTACTGCTAACACTTACTGGAAAATAAACTAGAAAACACATAAATTCAAACTATGAAAGCTGATATAGTAAAAAACAGATAATTCTATTCTATAAAAGCCAAATAAATCTACTTAAGTAAAATGAAAACTAATACGGCAATAGATCTGGATGACTCATGGACACAACGCACACACAGGCTAATACAGACTCCAAATTATAAAATAGAACAAAGGGTGAAGTCGAGGAAATGAGAGAAATGAGGTTAATTTCCCAACTTTGAATAAATGTAGATTTTTCTGGTATAAATAATTAATTCAGCTGTGAAGTAATGCGCATTCTCGACTGAATTCCCTTTAACAGACAGGTACTATCAGTTTTGAACACTTAATATGCAAAAAATATTTCCAGACATACACACACCAATCCATTGCGATTCTGACGCCTCCGGCTTGTTGCATGTGAGAAAACATCAACTAACAAACCATCTCTAAATTCGTTGTTAGCTATGCCCTTTACCCGGTGATCTAACCACTAGAGACAGAACACACCCATGCTACGGAGTAACCCATGTCCTCCCGCGGTTTTCTTACGTACACACACGTGACTTGGGTGACTTACTATTTCAAAGCAGGAAAAGATTCTGAATTTAATGTAGAAATTAAGAATTTAAAGACATGATACAGAAATTAATGCTTTTATAAAAAGACAGGAATTTAAAAGACAGAATGGTAAGACTGAATAGTAATGCAAGAAAATAATGCGTGAATTTTAAAACCTAATCACCCAAGCTTCCTATATGTAGAAATTACCCATTTAGTATTAACGGAGTTGAAACCTCCGCAGACATGCAATGCAGTCAGAATTTATCCCGTCCTCTAAGACTAAGGTAAACTCTCAAATCTGGTTTCACACTAATGAAAAAGTGACAACAAGGAGGTTATCTCGTTATATATGGAAATTGTCATGGAATACAAAATATTCCATGAGATGCACGTTTGCCGAAAGGGGGAGATTAAAAAATGGCCCCTAACTCAATCACGTGATGCCATGCAATGCAATGTATTGTAAAACCAATGCAAACAGATTTTGAAAACAAGTTCCCTTTTGACAGACAGGTACTTTTGCTCCAACTGAAACACGTGAGCCTTTTCGACCAAAAATGATTTACTCAATGAACTTAGTTTGAAACTGATTTAAAACTCATGAACCGAAAGTATACGTCAACAACTATTTAAACTATTCATGCCATAGTATCCACTTATTTGGATCCCAAAATATTTTTAGAGGAAAATTAAAAATTATTTATCACATAACTCGAACTTCGACACGACAGACTCAATTAATCTTAAACCAGATTTAAACAAGTAACAGAGTTCTTATTTATTTCAAGTGGTCTTAAGGATATAATTGATTAAGGATTAAATAAATTAAATTATTGTGCTGGGAGCAAATATGATAAAATAAAGAAAGATGAATCAAACAAAAGGTTGGGACCCTTCTAAAATCCTAAACATAGAATAAATCAAAATGACTCAATTGAGTAAAACAAAAATGAAGTTTTAAAATCAAACTTGGGTTAAGTTAAAACAACTTAGAAAATAACTCGACAGTGAGTTACAACAAAGACTCAAAATTTTAAGACGACACACGACTGACAAAAGTAAATTAAAGCGAACTTACCCAGGAATCAATTTTAATTTAAGGAGGTTTTAGAAGAAACTTATAAATTAAAATGGAATAAACTGTAAAATCAACCCCAAAGCACACATGTAAATTCAAACTTCCAACAAGTGTTGAAATTTTTTGATTATCACATGTAGCATAAAAACTTACAACCTAAATCCTGCACACTAAAATAATTTACTTAATTTGATAAATCATACGACACTACAAATAGGTGGAAAATAAAATAAAACAAGTCCCATACTGAAACTTAAAACATACAACACTTATTCCTAAAACATGCAACAATGCCTTGGGAATAAAATAAAATAACCTACCTACATGCATGGGCCCCCAGAAAGTAGTGAGTAATTAAATCCTACAACTATATAATAAAACAAACGACCCAACAATTAAAACATACGACCAAATATGTGGACCCCACTATAAATCTAAAATGAGAATAAAATAAAACATACGACCAAAGTGATTTAAAACCTACGACTTCTATATAAAAACATACGACCATGGAAGAAATTAAAAGACTGTTCCTGTGCTAATTAAATTAAAACATATGACTATATATTAAAACATGCGACTATCTAATTAAAACTTACGACTCAGAAGAAATTAAAAATAACTGTTGCTAAAATCTAATTAAAACATACGACTCTTTAATTAAAACATGCGACTTTCCAAATTAAAATATGCTATACTATATGCATCTTACGACCTAAATTATGCAGCCTAAATAAACATAACTTCTACGACCAGCATGCAGTAATACTTGAATAAAATAAAGATAAAAACAAAAATAAAATACTTTCCACCCAAAATTGAATTAAAACTTATGACTGAAATATTAAAACATACGACACCCAATATTTAGATTACGACCAAGACTAGAAAAATTAAAATCATTGACTCAAAACACATGTTGATTTAATCACATATTTTTCGTGCATATCAGCATAAGCAGATCCAAAACCCTATTTCGCATGGTCTATTTCTATCATCCAGGAACATAAATGAACAACAAGCATAAAAACAAGAATTTAAACTATAACCATTAAAGCATAAAAAAATAAGAACAACAATAAAACAACACAAATAAAACATTCTAAAGGACATATTTACATTAGATCTGCTTTATGACCAATATTTACACAAAAGTCATGCTTACCAACAACCAAAAACACACAAAAACAACTACTACATCCAGAACAACCCAGATCTATGTCACATAGTAAAAAGCACAGTCAAGAACATCACCCAGATGATAAGGTCAATCACCATGAAAGCCATAGTGTAACAGATTGTGCAAAAACAAATTCTACGGTGGCCGAAATGAATTTTCAAATGGATTTCCATAGCCAAAATTCTAAAACTACCTACCTAGACTAAGAACACCTTCTTCTGCCAAGAACTGCTTCAACTATCTGTTTTTTAGAGAATAAAGTTGGGAACCCTTTTTCCAGTGACTGCATGAATATATTTATAGAAACCCAAATCTTGGAAACTACATGTACATCCTTTTCGTCTTGCCAATTGTCCATGTTGCCCAATATTTTAATTCCCTGCAATGAGAAAATTAAAATATTCTACGACACAAGCAGAAATATGCAAAATGTCATAAGTCGCATTAAAATGCTGGCTCTTAAAATAATATGTTTTAATCAAACATTGGACACTTTAATTCTTATCCTCTGCATGCAATTTTTAAAAGTCAAAAGAAACGGCATGGACTTGAAAGAGACAAGGTCGTGTGTTTTAATACATTTGTCTTAAGTTTTAAGTTTTTGAATCTTAAAATCTTAAGACAATCAACACTTTGAAATGCATTTGATGTGTGGGCCTCATAGTTGATTGTTGCAAGTTTTAATTCCCTAAAGAATTAAAACATACGACCATCACTTCATTAAAATCTCAATATCTCGGTCATGTTTTAAGGTTATCTATTTTAGAATTAAAACTTACAACCTTAAAAACACCACACCACTCATGCGACCTATGGCAATAAAATATTGATTTTAAATTCAAATTTTTATAAAAATAAAAATTATCCTTATTTAAAATCAATATTTTCCAAAATAACCAAGACTTCCAAAATTTCTAGAAAAACTCATGCAAGACACTAGAAAAATATTTATTGAAAGCAGTAAATCTACACTAAAGGAATATAAAATTCCTGACGAAAAATACAATCATTCTTGAATATGGATTTATATAAATTAAAAATTCATATAAAATCACATTTAGATTAAAATTACGAAATTTTCAATTATTGAAAGTAATAAATACTATTAAATGTGATTTTTCAGCCAAATGAGGCCGCAAAATAGACGACAAATGATGGTAAAATTGACCATAATCAGTTCATTAGGTCGGCCCAAACGGGATAGGAAGGAGCATGGATGGGGTTTACAGCAACCTTATGCTAAGGGTTAGGCCGAACTTAAGTTCGGTCGAAAGGATAAAAAGGAAGGCCGTAAGGTGAACGACCGGGAAAGGGCCAAGAAACAAACTCTGCCTAAAGGAGGATGGGCCAGATGATAGGACTAGAGAATAAGAGCCGCTTGGTGACGATGCGGGAGCAGTTACGCCCCACATTTTCACCACACGACCTCTATATAATTACTGTACAACAGAGAGGGCCTTCAAGGGCCATTAGTGGTAGTGTTAATGGCAGCCCCTAGTGGGCAGTTTAGCTTGTAACGGTTAGGATATACTTGTATTTATACCTAGTTTTAGAATGGAAAACGGGTCGTCGATCAGACCATCCAAATCTTATTTTTCTCTTTTATTGCTTTCTTTAATGCTTTCCTGGGAATAGTGTAACATAGTGAATCATATTCGAGGTTATGTCTTTCCTCTGACAAGACGGTTGTTGATTTCGGAAAATCGAGTCAACAAATTGGTTCCATTGCTAGGAAACAACTCACCGCTCACTGCGTTGTTGTGTATCGAAGGTTCATTTTGGTAAGGAAGCAAGAATATTCACAACGTCTGACCAACATTGTCGTTTGTCTTGTTCTTCGCTAAGGGGATGTCGCATAATGTGTATAACCAATGGGTTTCGCTGGTCAACAACATGGGCATCTTGCTACAGCAGGCGTTGCTTGTGGCCTGGCCCAATGGCTATGGCGCCGTGCACAGCGGCCCATATTACGAGTTAGTTGGGCATGCCCCTCATGGGTATCCTGATTACGGATGATTTCAGGGTATACAGTTTGGGAGTATCCCATAGACCGCTCATCATGGCTAGGGCCATGGTCTTATGCCCCATGACCAGCACAGTTAAATGCCGCTTCGACTGTTCCAGTAACGGACATGAAGGAGACCTCACTCCCTAAAGTCGGGATGGGCATGGTTTATGCTTAGACATCCGGCCAGGAAGATGGGGTTGACGATGGACAAATACGGCCAGCACCGCAGACTGACAAGGGAAAAGGGAAAATGCCTGACCCGCCCAAGTCCGACAAGGGCAAAGCAAAGGCACCAGAGCAACCAAAAGCCGATGCTCCGGCCAGAGGTTTAATGCAAGATGTCCGGAGGGGATGGTCTTTGCCGGACCTGATCGAGGCAGATAAGGTTTTTACTATCGACTACGACCGATCGAGGGAGTACCAAGGTAGCAATAAACTACCATTCAAGGTGAAAGAGGACGAGCCGATACCGACGCCTCCCACCATGCAACGGAGGAGAAATACTGCCCTTCAACCACAGTCACGAGTTCGGCCGGAAAACAAACTGGCCAAGATCGAGCTACAACGTCCGATTGTGGAAGTCCAGACGCTTGAACAAAGTGGCTCCCAGAGTGGCAAAGGTAAGGGAGCCCAAGGGTCTGATAAGCCTATGCAAGTCAAGATCGAGTGGCGGCCCAAGGCCGAAGTCTATGATCTCAGGACTCGGATCCCTCAGATGGCCCTTGTCGAAAGCTGGTAAGTTAATGAGCCGACACCGATTAGGCTGCAGCAACTGTGGCCACAAGAAATGACTAGAACCCAGTACCAGCGGTTCCAGCGAAACCGTGTAGCCCACCGCTAGAAAATGGAGAAGGGGGCCGAGGATAACGGTACCCCGGAGAGTAAGTCACCCAAGGCTAAGAATAACACCTGGACATTCATCTGGAGGTGCTTGAGGCCATTAAGTGTTACTATCCTAGCCAGAAGGTCACGGCCGGTGGTGATTCATGGCCTTAAAGTAGCTACACCTGTCCCAAGAGTTGACAAACAGCCAAGAGATTCGGCTCATAGTTCAGCCGAAGACAATAGGGCAGTGCGGATACCTAAGTAATAGGGTCGAGAGCCTGTTGCTGTGCCGACGTACCTCAGAAAGAGTACGATAGGCTCCAACCTCAGGGATCGGCTAATAGACCACCAATCGTTCGGGAAATTATAGCGGAAAATGTGTTGGCCTCAATAAGGAGGAAGACGACCAGCACTTATACCACATGCGCTAAGTGCAGTCAAAGCTTTGCTCTTACTGATGAGGATCTGAAAACAATAGTGAGGGAGGATCCTACTTCACTAGCGATACTGGAGGAAGTTTCCGTGGCTGTGTTGGCTAACACTATCTTTTGTTGAGAGGCAGAAGGTGTGATGGCCATGGAGGATCACGCTAGAGACGTTTCTCCGGATGTGATAGAACCCACTGCACTCCAGTCGCGCCCGGTCAGAGGCCGATACCGGTTGGTGGTGACGTCCTGATGACCGAAGTTGAACCCGAATTTGATTTCGAGTAAGACTTGGATGTTCGCCAACTAAGGTTCGGCTCATTCTCACCTAATGCCTTGGAGCAGGCTAGGGTTAGCCTAGAGGAATCAAACGTCACCTTACAAGCGACCCTACCAACTGAGAAAGTAAATCAAGATATGGACCTTGAGGATGACGATGATGAAGCCTTTCGAGCGGCTATAGGGCTACCCCCGTCAGCCGGGATGAACATGGCCATTGCGATGGCCACTAATGATGGTGATGATGATGAGGCATTGTCTAAATCTACGTGGTTTGAAGAAGACAAGCCCATTAACGAAGACCCCACGATGGAAGGGGACATACCTACGGCTGAAGGGTTTAAGGCACCCACTTATGAGGAATGCCGTCACATGAAGACCTTGTATGTTGAGGACTATGTGGACGAGGTCCCTTTGAGGAGGGTCTTTGTTGACAATGGTGCGACACTCAATGTGATGCCGTATAGTGTATTTCCAAAGTTGGGTAAGAAGCCCAGTGACTTGGTGCCCACTCAAACGAAGATGGTCGGTTTCTTGGGGTCAATGTCCGAGGCAATGGGAGTGGTTACGGCAGAGATAGCCATCGAACCCAGTATGATTGTTGCTGCGTTCTTTATGCTCAAAGCATCGGTACCTTACAACTTGTTGTTGGGTTGAGATTGGATCTATACGACCTGATGTGTGCCGTCCAGCCTTCATCAACAACTAATGTTCTTTGAAGGTCGGGCGGTTCAGTTTGTCAGTGGGGATCCAGCCCCTTTTGACCAGACACACGAGTTCGAGGATGCACTGTTCTTTTTAAGGTCGGTGCAACCAATCATGAAACGGCCACGGTTGCGGTTGACCAATAGGCGGAACCCTTTGAGAGTCCGATTTCCAGTTCAGGTAGACTGGCTTTCGAACATCGTCCCATGATGAAGAGGAATGGCCAAGTGCACATTTGTGTATATTTTAGGAATCTAAACTTGGCCACACCTAAAAGCGAATATGTAAGGCCTTTAGCCGAGGTATAAGTCGACTCGGTCGTCGGTTGCAGGATGCTGTCATTAGTGGATGGTTTTCAGATTATAATCAAATTTTCTTAACTGATAGTGATGCACCCAAAACGGCTTGTCGATGTCCTGAACCCCTTGGCATATTTTTAAATGGGTAGTAGTGCCTTTTGGGCTCAAAAGCGCCGGGGTAGTTGACCGAAGGACAATGAATTTGATTTTTCATGATCTAATAAGCCAAAACACGAAAGTGTACACTGATGACATCAGGGTTAAATTGCAAACCAAAATGTAACATAGTATTTATGATCAATACGGTTATTTACAAAATACAATGAGTACAAGTCTTAAGGGGAAGAGGGGTCTATGGCCGAGAAGAGCCTCAGGATGTCCATGGCCACGTCATCGTATTTGATGCTAGCCCATGAGATATTGCCGTCTTCCAAAGGTTGTTGGCTGTATCTGTCAGGGATTCTATCCCGCTCTCTGCCATCCGATAGGACGGTGACGGGAAGCCATCGAGTCGGCACCGTGTCGCCACATTTTGCCGGTGGAACGTCCTAATAGAGGCCTCCATACTGGCAATGGACATTGTCAAACCTTCCCGTCGAGCGTAAAGGTCGTCTAGATTAGCCTGAATGGCCACTAATTGCTTCTCCGCGGAAGAAATCTCGTTGGCTACCTTGGCAAGTTCAGTCTTGACGAGAGAGCAATTGTCCTATGTCTGGCTCTGAGCCTCTAGGTGGATGACGAGATGTTGCCGCCATTCAATGGCTCAAGCGTCCTCCTCTTCCATATCGTGACGATGCTCGAGGATCGCTTTGCGAAGAGGGCAGACAGCGCCAAGGGACGTCACGACCTTTACCCCCTAGAGGCGAAGCCTTTCACCGACTGGCCCAAGGCATTGGAGGTGAAAAAGAAGGACAGTCCCTTTTCCACTTCGCCCCACCAGAGCATCCTCCCAGGACCGCCGCATAAATAGTTAATCTAGGCTAAACAGTAGGGAGCAATGGGTGTGGCCGGAGGAGCAGGTAGACTGGTGGCTTCATCTTCTGATATGGACCGCTCTGAAAAAAGCCTCGAAGGTCCGGCCACGGAAGGGGATGCATGGCCGGAATAGGCCATTCACGTTAATAAAAAATGTCGTAGAAGACTGAAAAGGGGAACAGTTTGGCAGGAGATAAGGGTGCAAAAAGTATATCTAAAATACGCTGAAAGAACTCTTTTTATAGACATTGGGCCTAGGGCCCCAGGAGCGTTAAAATTCTATGCGACGTTAGAGGAAACGAGGAGTCCTAGAGTAATCGTTACGTGGAATCTGAAGGATTCATTTAAGGCAATGACTGCAGGAGATTTGACAATTAGGCTCACTGTAGTTGGCATTCTTCGGCCGAGAAGAAGCCTTATTGGGGGGGCCTCCGTTAACACTCGGAATGTAAGGATGGCCGTGACTGCCACGAGCCACGGTCATGAAGCAGGGCCGATAGGGGAATTGACCGAGAGATTGGTAGGAAGGGCTGCTGGATCGGCCCAAACGGGATAGGAAAGAGCACGGTTGGGGTCCGCAGTGACCTTGCGCCAAGGGTTGGGCTGAACTTAAGTTCGGCAGAAAGGATAGAAAGGAAGGCTGCGAGGCGAACAACCGAGAAAGGACCAAGAAACAGACTCTGTCGAAAGGATGATGTGTTGGAGGATAAGGCTAGAGAAGAAAAGCCGCTTGGTGACGTTGCGGGAGTAACCTCACGTTTTCACCACACGACCTCCATGTAATTACTGTGGGTCTTCAATGGTCATTAGTGGTAGTGTTAGTGGCAGCCCTTATTGGGCAGTTTAGCTTATAACGGTTAGTATATACTTGTATTTATACCTAGTTTTAGAATGGAAAACGGGTCACCAATCATACCACCAAAATTTTATTTTTATCTTTTACTGCTTTCTTTAATGCTTTCCCATGAGTAGTGTAATGTAGTGTATCCTATTTGAAATTCTGTCATTTCTTCCGATAAGTCAATTATTAATTTTAGAAAACCAAGTCAACAGTATTATGCAAGGATTTTGCCCTTGTTTTAATGGAGTGAAATTTACTATTATTCCCGAAAACACTTGCGATGCACCACACAGCAAGTTTAAAACCACCACGTATGTTTAAAACCACCACGTATAGTCACTCTCTTGCTTGTATACCAGATACATTATTAACAACCATATGATTATATGAAACGTCCATCCAATACCAATTTAGGGCTACTAGAGGTTTTTCCGAAACCTGAACGCTCTAGGTCTCTAGTTCTTGCGAGATTTGGCTTCTTGCTTCCGCTTTGATCATGATTTTGGCAGGTTTGTTTCAATTTTTATCCTTCTACATATCATATTATTGTTAATTGTGGTTGATGCGTTCGCGTCTGTCGAAATTCCCCTCGAGTAGCCCCAAGGAATTAGCAAATTTATTACTGAATGAGAAACGCTGCTTGACAATTTGTGGCCATGTTTAACAACACGCAATCGGATTTTGTTCTGATATTTTCTGCTAAATATATCGGTTCAGAATGTGGAGGAACATTCGGTCAATGTTGGAAATGCATATCAAACTTGACATAAATTTCATGTCTCTGAGTGCCAAGAAACAGATTATGAAATCATGCCTTCTTAGAAAAGTATGGAAGGAAAGTAGTGTTTAGAAGTGTGTAAAATGGAATCAAACCTTTTTTTTTCCTTAAAAAGCAGATGATATTCATACAACAATAAATTTATCCATATAAGTTTTCTTTCTTGATATTCTGCTTCTGTTTATGTGGTGCACAGTTGTAGGAGGTTCGAGGTAGCTTTGAGTTAATTGACTTCTTCCATGGATTCATGTCTACTCTATTAATGTATCATGGTTGGTGGCAATATCTTTGTAGCCCATTTTTTGCCTATTAATATGTCTGGAGTTTGATGCATTTGAAGGAGTCATTGGTGATGGATAGTAGACACTGAGGGTCCTGGGAGGCTGGGAGCTGAAGCTAGTTGTGTTTCAAACCCTGAGAAGACAAGGACGTATCTGTCAAATCAAATGTGTAGGGTATGAAGCAATAACAGACATGGGAAAGTCAGGTCAGTCTTCAATGAACAATGCTTGTGAAGGTCGTTATCAGCTTGAGAATGCTTCAAAATTTGGATCAGGGAGACTAAAGCCAGCAAGTTGCAGAAGAAGTTGGGAGACAAATGCTTGAAACATGACCCGGATGTTACATCTGCAAGAGAGCATGATAGTAAAACCGGATCTCTAAGGTCATTGTCTAAGCTTAATGAGCATTCAAATGAGTGTGCAAAGGTGGAAGATCAGAAAAAACGTAGGCAGAGTCGTTGGGATTTTGATAAGGAAGAGAGTGCTCCTCAAATTGATGGGAGGAATAGGAAACGACGAAAATCCAGGTGGGATAACAATGAGTCTCAGAATAGTCCAATTGATCCATCTGGTGTTATTGATTTCCTGAAGCTCTCAATGGACCCCAAAATCATGAGACTGAATGCAAAATTGACTGAGATAAACAAGAAACTTCAAAGTTCAGAGATATATGATGAGAGGCCTCTAGCAGAAAGGTCCCCTTCTCCCAACACAGTTTACAATAACCTTGGGATGAGAATAAATACACGTGATGCCAGGATGCAGAAGAAACTCTTGATTGAAAAACAATGCATTAAATCAAAGTTGGCTTTGGCTACCTCTAAAGAAGCTACAAAGTTTCTAAAGAAGCTTTTTGTTCTAGAAAAAGAGTACCACACGTATAATTTTATTGGTCTGATTTTAGGACCCAAAGGAAATACCCAAAAGAAAATGGAGAAGGAAACTGGCGCCAGGATTTATATAAGAGGTAAAGGCTCCGGGGATTCTGTTTCAGAGAAAGAAGACCTGCATGTCCTAGTGGAAGCTACTAGCCAACAGTCACTGCATGCTGCTGTGGCAATGATTGAGAAATTGCTCATTCCTGTGGCAGATCAAACAATTATCACAAAAAAGCTCAGTTGGCGGAGCTTGCACAACTGAAGCGTACATATATAAGGATGACAATGTATGTGATTTGTGCAAGGAGGAGGGGCATAAGAAATATGCTTGCCCCCTTCAAGACTCCACTTTTAAGGCTGTCTGTTGTGATATATGTGGAAGTTTTGACCACTTGACAGCTGATTGTGGCACTTCTTTGTCTGCTGAGATCTGCCGGACACTGCAGGGATTTTCTGGAGCAGAGTTGGGCTCAAAAGACAAATCAAACAACGAGGTGGATCCTTCAAATCTATACGTTTGCCATTTACCTGTCACTGTTGATGACAAGCGGTTGAGGGATTTTTTTTTTCCCCTTTGGGAGAATAATAAATACAATGGTAGCTGTTGTTTGAAGCACTAGTATGAGCAAAGGCTATGGCTTTGTTAAATTTGAAAATCCTTTGGATGCTGCTGCGGCTGTAACGCACATGAATGGGTACAAAATGGAGGGGAGAACATTGGGGGTGAGAGTAGCAGAGCCAAAAGCAGTTCTCAGTTCTTTACATTTAGGCCATTTTCCAAGCCATTCTTCACAGGCGGCTGTTCCATCCAATGTCTTTGGTCAGACGTCTTGCATTTACAAGCCTTTGGTATCAATGCTGCCTGAAGCTCCATTCTCAGCTCCGAGCAATGAAAGCTTGCATCCTTCCTCCAGCTTTTCTTGGCTCGATGTTAATGTTGCAAGAACTGAGACCCAGATTGCCCCTTCCAGCTCGAGTGACCCCTGGGCGACAAGCAACAGTCATTCAAGCTACGATTTTTGTGACAAAGTCTGTAGTTCATTGACTTCATTCCCTGATTCGCTATCTCAGTTTCCTGGTAATCCAGATTACCCATGTTCCAGGTTTAACCCATACTTCACCAGTTCACTGATGAATGAAACCCGAAGCTATGTGCCAGAGCCTGACGAAAGATCCGGTTGCAGTTCAATTTTTCACTTCCCTTGACAGTGCATGTTCATTGTTAAATGAATCCTAGTCCTTAATGTCCAATTGAGTGAGAGAATGCTTTACATTACTTCAGTAATGTTTTTGCTTATATTTCCTGTAAATTCTGCTTTCTTGGAATGACAGTAACTTTGTTGTTTGGAATGATGAGAAAGAAAATAATAGTCTTATGACAAACCTAGAAAGAATTGTTTCACCAGATTATAGTATGTATTATTGGTGTTCTGTGGACAATATAAGTTTGTTTTGAAAGGATTAGTTTCACCTCTATTTTTTCATAATATAATAAATGCTAGTGACAACTTTCCTAAAAGCTCAAGCTGCTCAAGTTATTGGGAGGAGAATCACTAACTATATGTATGAGTCTCAACGTCGCCCTCTCATGCTCAAAGGTGGGTTAACCTTGTGTGTGAACACAAGAGAGGCAAACCGGACAAGACTGGCAGGGGCAAATACAGAAGCATGGTAGCAGGCTGGGGCTGGGACTTGAATACGACACCCTGAGCTCTGATATCATGTTAGTGACCAACTCTTCTAAACGTTCAAGTAATTGGGGAGGAGAATCACTTAACATAAGTCTCAACAATAAACAAATGAAGACTTTGAAAATCATTTTTCCTTTTTGTTGGGCTTCATAGTCCATAGACGGTTAGTAGAGCAGAAGAAAAATAATGGAAGAGATATATCAACTGACCCCTTTTTTCTTTAATTCTTAATGAAAATGAATGCCATTCAATTGTGGGATACCTACAAAGAATTGATAACAGTATAGCATGCACAGGGCTACTGCTGTGGCCCTTGCCTTTTTCATGTTCTCAAATTGTTTGGTTCCTCTGGTGATGATAGCCAAGAACATTCTGGATATTTGAGGAGAGATAAACTCTCCCTCTCCCTGTTCAGGTTGTGGAGCTGAAACAGTTGGAAGCCTTTGTTACAGCTACCAGGGGTCAGATCTTTGATGTCTCCCAAAGCAAGTATGTAGCTTTCATTGTTTTGTGTTTTTAAGTTCAGTATTGGGGCATGCCTGTGCTGGTTTTTTCTTGAATTGCTTTAGTTGTTTTTGGGCTGAATGAGTTTGTTACTTGTGGCCTAGTTGCATGCATGTAAAGTTCAATTCAGGTTAGTGTTCTCAATTAGCATTTTGGTGATGAGGGCTTTTGTGAAGGGTGAAATTTGGGGGTTCTCTTGATTTTGGGATTTTTCATGGAGCTTTGGTTTGTGTTAATTCATTCATTTGTTGGTTTGTGGTGTACTCATTTCAGGATATAGGGCAATCACTTTCCAGGTAACTTCTTTTCCTCTTTATGGTGAACTTTATAGGATACTCTTTGAGTAGGAGTTGTTTCATGCGATCTTGTTTACTGTGGAGCTAACTGGATAAGCATATGCTGTCTGAATAAGCATTTATGCTGCGACAGTTTTTAGAAAAAGAAATAAGAGATAGATGCCCAGTATGATAGAGACAATAGACAATAAATCAGTTTTGATACATGGAAACGTGGAGAATCATCCGTTCCTATTTAAAGGGAAAGCGAGAGTCTGAGAATCTAATGGTTGATATGTAATCCCTTTAGCCGATATCATATCATAGAATAAAGGGGAAGGAAGTGACTTATAATCTAGATAAAAATATGTCTAATTAAACATTGCCGATGGTACATGGTGGAACAAGACTGAAGACATGGTGATACTGTATAGTTGAATTCATTTTCATGGGATGTTTTGCAGGTGCGGCGACCATTTGCCTTTGTTTTTTTCTGGCAAGGATGGAAGTAGAGCTCTAGCAAGATGTCATTCAAAGAAAAAGACCTGTATTGTGATCTTACTGGGAGTATGTAATCAAGCTTTAAGCTTTAAATGACTGTGAATATATGCAAATAACACAGGTTTGCTGAAAACCAACGCTATACAGCAGAGCTGCCAGAATCTGGCTGGAAGCAACCAGTGGGAGATTGTGGAATCCAAGTCCGGTCCAGTGGGAAGATGCAGAGAAAACTCGAGCTTATCTTGAATAGCAATTTTCCAATGAGTCGGGGGCTCAGGGTCAGGGCTATATAAATTTGTTAGGGGTGGCTACAATCAACCCCATACACTAGTATAGCTATTCTATGTGTGTGTAAATTTATTGCATCCCTCTAAGGCATCCAAGATTAAGTTGCACATCTTAAAAAAGCATGAAGCCCATTCTCTCCTAAGTCTCCTAACCCTATTCCATTAACGATTCAATAATAATTCCATAAATGGGGCTCATTAATACTTATCTTTGTTGTATTTAAGTAGAATATTTGATTTGAATACAAGATTTAAGACAATTGGTAAAAAGGTAGAGAGACGTAGCGGATGAGGAGAAAAATGAAAAATTTATTATTGTTTGAAAAGATAATATAATATTTTATGCTT
>MAYD01606022.1:0-10542 GCA_001909325.1 Ruellia speciosa
AGCATACGAGATCATTGCCGAATACGCCTGCAAAGCACGGATGTCTGATTTAGTTTAATTTTTACAGCAAAAACAATTGGTGTTCAAGCTATATTACATCAAATAACAATTCACAAGCCATTATTAGATCAAAATACTATTTTAGGAGCAGAAAAATTCCCACGCTAGCTAGAATTTATAAACTCAACACGAATTGAAGCTAACAACCCAAAAAATACCAACCCTTTTGTAGAGAATTCGACATAATCTCCCCTAAGATTATCACATACCATAATATTCTTGAAATATGGAGGAGGTAAAGCTGTACAGTCAGACAAGTGAAATATATCATTACAATCCTACGTTTATTCAACCAAGAAATCAATGTAGTAACACATTAAACATCAATCTTGCCAGCTGCACCAGTTTACAGTAGAACTTACACAGGAAGCGATAGACTTGTAACTCATGAAGAAGGTGCCAGCTGTGCAATGATTAAAGACCTCAATCAATTCTAAGCATGCTATAACATCAAGCAATCTTGATTTCATATGATACTCCCAACCAAAGGCATCAACACTCCAACTTTCATGATAACTTGCATGCAAACTAAAAAATACAAACTTGGTTCTAACATTCTAATAATGACAATAGACTTATCCCCCAGCAAATATAATTTTCGAAATAGGCTCAAATCATTTGAAGTTTCGATAGGCAAGGGGAGAAAAATCAGCCACGCCATGGCTGCAATACAAACGGTTGCGAACGAGCACACTCGCCCGCCTTCCGGGATTGCCCCGCCAAGATACGGGCTAATTTTTTCCCTTGGTCGATTCATCATCCCAACTAAGGGTGATATATGTATGCACTGGATCATCACAGCCAACACCGGTACCAATAATCACCGGACCTATCACAATCTACAATTAACATACATATATCAACACCATTGCGTGATAAGCGATAGAGAAACAGGGAACACGCTGGACAGAATCCAACAGCCTTCTTACAGTCATGGTCAATCTAAGCTTCTGTCCAACAGCTGTGTCTTCCGCTTCATTTTTTTACCCACCTATGTATTTATGATATGACATTCGTTTACTTATGTCCAAGAAAACGTACCAAGTTGTTGTCACCATGCATGAACACCTAATTGAAATATGTTGTTTCTTATACAGCGTACCTTCGCATATAGAATTTGGCCCATTGTTCTCGAATCATGTCGATCTCTTCTGTTGTGTATGGCGTCCGAACTCCAAAGTAATCCTGATGGTGTAAATGGCCAGGAGTGAAGATGAGTTTTACGTGTACTATATACATGTACCAAATCTATATTGCCATTTGCATACTTACAGCTTTGAAGTTACTGCAATCGCTATACATTGCCACAACTTCGTGCATGTACCTCAGGACGTAATATCCACACTCCACATTACCCGGTTGTAGAGCACACTACGTTGAAAATTATATTGTAATGTTGCAACAATGAATCAAAATATAAAATTCTTAAATGTATATAAGGTGACGGAGAACGGATGCATATTGGTTGTTAGAGAAGATATTAATATTGGTTGTTAGAGGGCACCAGAACGTACGCACCTTCATTATGTTAAAGTTCAATCCCTTCTTCATCGCGGGTTTACACTTACCCCCTTCCGCCTTATAGATTTCGAATGCCCTGTAAAATCCGATATCCCACGTAATGAAACTACTACACTATGATATAAATGAGCACAACGTAAAACTTTTCCGTCTTGAACTACCGACTACTCACAGATTCAGGTAGCTGTAGATCTGCCGTTTATGTAGATTGTCACTCTTGATCGAATTGAATACATAAACTTCGCCCAATCGAAGTTCGATTACGAACAGCATCCAATGCTCGCTGCAAGTTATATTCCATTCGATAGTATTAGGAAGCACCATCGTGAATTCATACATCTATTCAATTAAAGATGTTGTTTACCCCTCATTGTACGGTGCCAACAGGAACTTGCATTGATTTTCCTTTTTTTCCAGCTCTGCAAAAAAAGCATCACTAATGTAGGCTCTGTATTTAGAAGGTTCTTTTCTGGCAATAGAGGCATTCAATTTCGCCGGACATAGCATCGACACGAGTCCCTGGTTGAAAAAATCTTCGTACTCCTCCATCAAATAACTGCCATCATTTAAATAATATGTAGATCAGAAACGGAGTTACAAGCTACTATTTTAGGTACAATCACATTCCGTATTTACTTAAATTATAAAATATCTTACAGCTGATAAACGTGGAGTATCGACACGTTGATGCAATCTCCTCGGATAAACTCCTCCAGGTCATCCCTCGTGATTGCAGAATACTCTGTTCCCCCTTTGTAATAAAAAAGGGGAGGAGTGATGGGAATCGTGGGGCCTTCAAACTTACCTGCACCCCGTAGCCACTCAGCAAGTGCTTAACATTCGACATTGCCACCTGCAGCCTGCTGCTCATCCAATGCTGGCCCGTAATTCTTTATTGCTGACCCTGCATTACTGTCAACCACCGATTTAGAAGAATGCTTTCCAACTCCGATCCTCCTGACACCCCGGGCTACCTAATGCATTTAGAAACAATGTTAGCACAGGTTATATTTTTGTCGAATGAATGCTTCAGTTATTTTGTTACCTCATCTCCATCACGGAACACAACTTGGTCCATTGGCCATTCAAGGATATGCCCTGTGGCCTGCCCTACTTTCATCGTCTGACCATCCCTGGATGGACACGGTAGGTCAGCATCGATGTGTTCAGGATAGGGACAGTCTAGAGAGACCCTGTAGTGATCAGCCAGTGCTTGCTCATTGTGTATAACTTGATTCCCTGACATGTACGGGTATACGGTGCCATCCGCAACAATCACTAAATTCTTGGATTCATTGTCAAGAATTCCAAGATAACAGGGTGTATTCACCTGACAGTATTCGGGTTGTATCGTTAATAAGGTTATCACGGAAAACAATAAGCAATTCATATAAAATACGAATTACCTCTACAACCCGGGGTGCTTGAACGGATACTTGTGGTGTGACTGGCTGTTGCGTTGAATCCCCGGCTGTCGAAGCATGACCGAACCTCTTTGAAAGTGCTGCTTCAACTGCCGCAGCCACCCGCTCCTGTACCTCCCTTTCCATCTCTGCCCGCATCTCTTCCCGCACTTCTTCCTTTATCCTGTTCTTGAGTTCCTCCGATGCATCAACATCGCCTTTACTGACTTTGTGATCCTTTCAACTGGGCTTTCCAAAGACGTGTCGTATCCCGACGTTCACCCCCCCAATGCCCTTCACACGCGTCTGGTTTTCCTATGGCCTTCGCTAAGGCGTCCATACCTTGAACAAACGTACCCTCTTCCTTCGCTTTGGCCTCTTCTTCTAATTGTTGGTCCTGGAACAATTAAGATTTACAGTATTAGCTACCATGCATCGATGTATTGGTGATGTCTTCACTGGCACACCAAACTTTGATAGGCATATGTGAATTTAGAATCAAACTTACAATTTTCCTGGCCACCTCCTGCGTCTGGATAGAGGAAGGGTCGATACCTTAAGATCCATCATTGAGTTTCTTCTCGTGCGCAAGTTTCCATAACAAAGGTCTCCTCACTGCTCTTGATAGAATCGATGGGCTATCCACAGTGGATGTCGAAGACTCATCTGCTGGGATTGGGGGCAGTCTTCCTTCCTTGATCCACTGTTGTTCGGCAGCGTAATAGGATTTTTGACCCATCCGATGTGGATGCTCATTCAGCAGTCCACTTGTCCTTGCTTTCTCGCTCTTGGCCTGAGGCATTCAATATAATCGCAGATGTGACCACATATAATAAAATTCCCTACTGAGGTTAATGTAAAACAAATACGGTGACATTGTTCAATACCTAGAAGTCGCTGCAATAATATTTTTGTTCGAATACTTCCCACTGTTCCTCAGAAATTATGCCTGCGTAAACTTCCCACGGATCGCGGTCTTCAGTCCTTGTGCGCTTCCGTGATAATTGCCCAACTCCCGCCTCTTGTTCGACATTTAATTCAGGAGCTTCCTCGGTGCCTTCCATTTGTTCTGTGCGCGCACCTACAAGATTACAGCTTTGACATATGAATAGGCAGCACCTTATATTTTCCAAATAAAAGAAATATCATTGTATCAGCTGGGGAACAACATAGTAAGAAACTACCAGGATGCACGTCTTACCTGTTACTTCACTCTTCAATAGCCATCGTCGCCTGAGCTTCGTTTTCCAGTTCCTGAAACGAGCTGCCACGAGTGATTCGAACTTGCCCCTCTTTTTATCCAATCCAGGATCTTGAATTTTGAAAAGCCTCTGTTGTGAATTAAAGGAACGAATAGAGTTGAATTATTTTGTATGGGCGAGGTATTGAATTTAAAATCTACCAAAACACAAGTAATACCTTTGCCTCTTCCCAGTTCGAATCTCGTTCAACTTCGTCCAGGTGAAAGTAACTGTTAAGATTTATATCAATTCGCGAAGCACAACTCCCAACGTGTCGCCCAAATGCGTGGGCCCAATCTCCAACGGAGTTGTACAGTGGATCCCACTCAAGAACCATCGAGTCTCCCACAGCTGGGATCACGCCCCTGGACGGACCTCTACTCTTACGGGGTTTTCGTTGTGGCATAGGAACCACCGACGAGGATGGCTGTGATGCCAAAATGCTGGCCCCCTCCTCGTGGGGTACACCAGGGCAGCCAGCCTAAAACACATAAGAACATAGCCACTAGATTAGGGCACGATATACAAATCATTGATGGTGCTGATTGTGTAATAGAAACACGAATTACCTCGGTTCCTACGAGTTCAGAATCAGAAAAAGACTCAACTTCCGCGTCCACTTGCGCTATGCTTACACTTTCAGCGAATTTTGATTTTTGAGCCAAATTCCATCACCTCTGCATTCAAAATAACTGTTTGCTTACCATCCAAGTCCATTTCACATGCAATCAACTTCCACACCCTCTCCTCTGTCAAGATCTGCCCGCATGTACACTAGCTCAAAGTCCTCGTCGTCCGACGAGGTCTGGACTCCGGTTGATGTGGGTGGGATGTCGTCAAACTGGTCATACTCGTCTTCGTCAATGACATCTTCCACACCCAAGATGTGTCGCTTGCCGTGAATAACAACCCACCAACCAGTTTTAACATTATGCTTAGCATGTGAGGCTAGAATGAAGGGCTCCTTCGTATCCTTAAATCGTTGGGGATCGACACTTGTGAATCCAAACTCATCTGTGGACCTACCATTTCGACTATCGTCCCACTTACACTTGAATACAGCGATGGGGAAGTCAATGTAGTCTAGCTCCCATATTGCTTCAATGTAGCCATAATACGCTGACGTCGTAACAACCGGATGCATATCCTTTGAGCTAGCAAAATCCCTCGAGGATGCAGTGACCATGACACCACTGTTTTGGCGCACACCCTTGCCATCCTGCTGTCTTGTATAGAACGAGTACCCATTGATATCGTACCCCTCGTATGTGGTGACTAGATTTCGTGGTCCCCGCGCCAACAACACAATCAGGTCGGATACGGTATGATCTTTTTTCTTCATTTCACAGGCCACTTCATCCGCGAACCACTTTACGAATGTTTTATTATGTTCAAGCAGCACAACCCATTCATTATTAGGATATTTCCTCCTCAGAATTTGCAGATGCTTCACGATGTAAGGATGAACAGCCGACAAATGTTGCAACACATATAAGTGTGCTTTACCCTTATTTTCATTAGGCGGTACGATTAATTTTCTACCAATTGTGCCTTTACCACTAAGCCTACCTTCGTGACGAGATGGTGTAAGCCCGATTGGTTTTATCCTGTTAATGAACTCAGCACAGAACTCCCCAATCTCCTCAGCTAAATATCCTCGAACAATGCTCGCCTCAGGTCTTGCCTTATTCTTTACTTTGTCTTTTACGGTCTTAAAAAACCACTCGAACGGGTACATCCATCTGAGATGGACAGGTCCACAGAGCTTTATCTCCCGAACTAGATGTACAATCAAGTGCACCATTATGTCAAAGAAAGATGGTGGGAAATACATCTCAAACTTGCATATAGTCTCGACAATGTCATGCTGCAATGCATCGAATTTCACCAGATCTATCACTTTACTACAAATGGATTGGAAGAACATGCAGAGCCTCATGACAATGTGTCGTACGTTAACTGGCAGTAAGCCACGAATTGCCATGGGTAGAAACACCTGCATCATCATATGACAATCATGCGACTTCATACCGCTCATCTTCAATTCCTTATGGGTGCCTTCAAATTAGGGCACCTTGATACCGCACAAGCACTCACAGAATACCTGTTTCTCATTCGACGACATTGCGTAGCAAGCTTGAGGCAGGTACATTCTACCAGTGGATGTAGGTTGCGCCCAGAGATTCTCCCTAATGCCTATTCTTTGCATGTCCAACCTTACGCCCAATCCGTCTTTAGTCTTACCTGGTACGTTCAACAACGTCCCCACGATAGCATCACATACGTTTTTTTCAATGTGCATGACATCTAGACAATGTCTAAGACTGAGGTGTTGCCAATATGGTAGGTCCCACAGAACTGAAACCCTTTTCCACAGCTCACCTTTCTTTGAAGTGCGCTTCGTACCCTTTCCGTATACCCTGGGTAAATGCTTGACGCGATCATATATTTGAACCCCTGTTCTTGGCTCTCGAGCCACTTCTTTCTCAATACAACCGTTGAATTGTCTTTTATTTCTCCGGTAAGGGTGGTGCCGCTCAAGAAACCGTCTATGGTTCATAAACACATTCTTGTGCGCGTGCTTCAAGTATAAAGGTTTCATATCTTCTTCGCAGACTGGGCAACCCTATTCTCCCTTAACCTTGTAGCCCGAAAGATTGCCATAAGCCGGAAAATCATTAACGGTACATAATATCATAGCTCGAAGTATGAAGTTAGAATTAGTGTGAGAATCAAACATAGGAACACCTTCATTCCATAGTACTTTCAGTTCATCAATCAACGGTGCTAAGTACACGTCGATGTCATCACCGAGCTGCCTAAGACTTGATATCAGCAAAGGCATCAACAGGTACTTGCGATTCATGCACAACCATGGTGGAAGGTTGTAAATTGATAGAAGAACGGGCCATGAGCTACGCTGACTATTTTGTGACCCGAAAGGATTCATCCCGTCTATGCACAGGCCGAGCCTGAGGTTACGGTCATCTTTTTCGAAATCTGGGTAGAGTTTATCGCACTCTTGCCACTGCTCGGCATCCGCAGGATGTCTGATTAGGCCATCCTTTTTCCTACCATCCGCGTGCCACCGCAGGTTCTTTGCATCGTTCTTAATTGAAACTAGATGCTTGAATCGAGGAATAATGGGAAGATACCAAAGCACCTTCGCAGCAGACCTCTGCTTCTGCGTCTCGGGGGTTTGCTCGTTACCCACTGCTTCAATGTCCTTGTAGCGCGACATACCGCATGTTGGACACTTGTCTAAGTTTGCGTACTCCTTACGGAACAAGACACAGTCATTGGGACTTGCGTGGATCCGTTGATACTCTAACCCTAATGGACACATCAACTTCTTAGCGTAATACGTGGACGTTGGAATTTCATTTCCCTTCGGAAACATCCTTGCTAACGCTTCCAACAAATCTGTAAAACTAGTGTCACTCCAATTCCCCTTTGCCTTAATGCTGAACAGAATGGACATAGCATAAAGCAAAGAGAAGTCCTCACAACCGGGATACAAAGGCTTCTCAGCAGCCTTTGCAACACTCTCATAGCAATGAGTATCATCGGTTGATTGTTCTTGTAAACCAACCACCATCTCAGACATATGATCATCATCTTTCTCACTATCGCTACCTTCGGGCAACTCGGTCGTATGATAATTATCTTCATGGGTAACACCATGGTCTTCCTCATCATTTTGCCCACTATCGTCAGGTTCCGTAGTGTCGTAATGACCCGACGCCGCGCCGATGGAATCCAGCTTCTCACCGTGCCAATACCAAACATCATACCCTTGTTTGAACCCTCTTCGGAGCAGATGATCCTCTATGATTGCAATATCGGCCCATTTTCTTACATTATTGCAATCTCGACAAGGGCATAAAATACAAACTACTCCTTTATTTTGTTGGTGATCAACAGCAGATTTACAAAATTCTTGTACCCCTTTAAAGAAATCAATGGTTGTGTGATCGCCATACATCCAACGACGTCGTGATTCCATGCTAACTAAGTCATATATTAAACGTACTATTAGACCACTACCTAACAGGTACGTATAAGCTCCATAAAAGGTCCTTGTTATAATCAACCGATTCCATATTATTATATATCATATTCTCGCAGCAAATCCGAACCATCAAGTATAAGACAATTCAAATGAAACCAGGATGCAGAACAACATAACAACACATAGGTCTCTACTGATTTGGTAATTACAAGGAAAAATAAAAATAATAAAATAATAATAGTTAAGGTGATGGTCAAGGCAGATAGGTTAAACACCGTATTATCTACATAAACGCTCATTGAAACACTTTCTTACCAAGGCAGATAGGTTAAACACCGTATTATCTACATAAACGCTCATTGAAACACTTTCTTACCTTGTTGAAGATAGCAGAGATGTGATTCACAAACTTTATAGGATGATCAAGAGAAACCACTTATCTACCAACGTGAGGAAACCAACAATCTTGTTGAAGTCACAAAGTAGGCAGAATAAGGTTCTCGAAATACTTGGATACGCGAATTTGCTGTTTAGTTAGCACTACGCAAAGCTAGATAGGAAATCATGAGGTTCATTGACTAACAATCAACTTAAAATATGCACAAATTAGCACGAACAGTTGGACCAACGTTAAAAAACTTAAGAGATGCTGGCGAAATCTACGAAACACAGCAGCTGAATAAGAAATTGCAATAATCACCTTTGGAAAACATTCGTACTACTAACGAAAAGTTAAAATCCATATGCGGAGTTATATGAATTCCTTATGCACAACCCACAATTATCAAACTTACAAGAACACATCGGTTATTTTCCAATTAATTATATTATTAAAAGTGAAATAACATACAATGCATGCCATATTCTTGATGCAATATTTTTACAAATTGTATAGAGGGCTGGTAAGCGATGTATCTTAAGGTTACACTATTGTTTATGAAAAGAATAAGGCATATACTCAAAACTCATGAGCGTGATTTGATTTGATGTAAATATGCGACATTGAACCATACGAAGTTCCAAAATTTCATCAATTTTAGCTGCCAAGGTACTAGCAAAACAAATAAATAATGTAACATGCTATTGGAGATTGAATAACAATTTGCCCCGACGACGAGGCAGCAATAATCCATCATATCCAGCACCTGCCTCGTCGCCTAATTATTTGTCTCATGACTCACCTAGAACAACTACCTCAGTGAAGATTCAACAATATTTCCAAATAAGTCATAGGGATCAATGCCGTTTAGATGTTTAATGTGGACTCTATCAACATCAGTTTCACAGAAAATGCCACACATGTATATAAATATTAAGTTGGGACAGTCGCTGCAAAATAGGGCATATGTTTATACAATACCAAACACAAGAAATCACGCGAACAAGGAATGAAAACTTCTATTGGCATTTCATTGAACACTTGGCATCCACAGAACTACTGCCATTATAACAGATCATGAACGCACGCCACACTCTGCAATATTTTTCCCCATGCCCTAAACTCCTCTGAAATCGATCAGTGTAGTAACAAATAACGCACACAGATTCTTAACCGTTACCTCCAAACATAAAGCTGTTCTCCTCCAGTCGGTTGTACGTAGCTGCAACTCGCCCCTCGAACCCAATGTACACGGTCGATTCGCCGACAACAAAAACGATTTAGGGCTACGGAATTCAGTGCGAAAGAATGAATGGTGAGGGTAGTGGTCGCTATGCGCTCGCATATTCGGTGTAAGGTAATAGTATTAGTGTAGTAGATGCTCGATTTCGATTCACTTTTTCACAGAATGCTAGCTAGCTACACTACTGGAAGAGAGAAGAGAGAGCCGTTGTGGAGAAGACTCTGTGAGGTGGGGGGTTTAATTAGGGTCTTTTGAACCGGTCCCTAATCTAAGAATAGTTCACTTCTGATACTTGATGCGGGCGTTGATATTTGCAATATCTCCTGCTAAGTACACCTCGATCTCATCACCAACCTGCCTAGGACTTGATATCAGCAAAGGCATCAAAAGGTACTTGCGCTTCATGCACAACCACGGTGGCAGGTTGTAAATTGATAGAAGAACGGGCCATGAGCTACGCTGACTATTTTGTGACCCGAAAGGGTTCATCCCGTCAGTGCACAGACTGAGCCTGAGGTTACGGTCATCTTTTCCGAAGTCTGGGTAGCGTTTATCGACCTCATGCCACTGCTCGGCATCCGCAGGATGTCTGAGTAGGCCATCCTTTTTCCTACCATCCGCGTGCCACCACAGGTTCTTTGCGTCGTTCTTAATGGAAAATAGACGCTTGAATCGAGGAATAA
>MAYD01606361.1:0-13003 GCA_001909325.1 Ruellia speciosa
GTAGAAGAGCATATGTGCTCTAATACTTGGATAAAATTGGAACCCAATATGTTATGTGAAATGAAAATATGGTCTGGACTTATTAGATGAGAGATGGGGTTCTTCTTTCTGTTATGGTTGATGATTCTATGAAAGTTAGTGCCCTGTGGTGATGTACCCTGCCACGTTAAAGTTTAAATGGGTTATGATGACGACACTAACGAATTTCTCAATTCTTTGCAGATGCCGCCTAGAAGAGGTAGACCCGCAGTAGTCAGGAATGATGGTCCTGCAGATAAGGGTCCGATGGCAGAAAATGAAAATGTTAATGCGAATGAGAATCTGAATATGAATGAACAGAAGCCCATGAGAAATGTTAACCCCAGAGCTCAAAGGGCTGCACGCCGTGAGAATGCAAATAAGCCAGAAGTGCCTGAGGTACCAGCCGCAGCAGAACAGTTTGCGCAGTTTAAGGCATTCATCAACAGAATGAATCAGGGAATGAACCCAGCTGGGAATCCGAATCAGAATCAGAATCAGAATGTCCCAGTGAATTTCTTTAGAGAGGTATCACGAACGAATCCCCTGTCATTCTACGGATCTACTGATCCAGCTGAACTTGAACGATGGGTTAGTCAAATGGATGGATCGTTCAGAATGACCAGATGCCCTGAAGACAGTAAAGTAGACATCGGAGTTCACTACCTCGACGGTGAAGCTCGGATGTGGTGGGAAACAGTGAAAGTAGAAAAGCTTGATGATGAAGCTTACACTTGGAACCGATTTGTGGCAGATCTAAAGGCCAGGTTCTTCCCCGCTTTTATGAGAAAGATTAAGGCAAGTGAATTCGAAGCCTTCAAAATGACAAAGGGAATGACCGTTGCAGAGTATCATTCCAAGTTTACCGAACTGTCAAAGTACCTGCCCGAGGGGTGCAAAACTGATGAGTACTTGGCAGATCATTTCGAGGGAAGCATGTTCCCACATCTCCGCAATGTAATAACAGCTTTGGGCTTGGCGGCTGTCCAAGAAATGTATGAGCGAACTGCTAATCAGGCCAGACGAGCCGATCAGTCTTATCAAGAGTGACAACATGACGGTCAAGATAAGAAAAGACAGAAGGGCGTAGTGATTCAAGACGCCCAATTGATACAAATGGTCAGGCAGGGAGGCAGGAAAGATCAATCTCAACAGGACCAAAAGCAAAATGCCTTCCAGGATAAAGGGAAAGGCAAGATGAAACAAATTGAGGGTTCAAAGTCTGTTTGCCGAAAATGTGGCAAAGACCATATGGGATACAGATGTGATGGGAAACCGATCACGTGTTATAACTGTGGTCGGGAAGGACATGTTAGAAGACAATGTCCGAATGTATGGATCGTCACTTATAGGCTTGACAAAGCATCTTTTCTTTATCTGTGCAGACATTCTTCGAATTCGAGATCTTGAGGTCTTATGTTTTGGTTGTAACTTGGCCAAGGTAAATTGGTAAGTATGAATGGGACAAGATTTCAGCTTTTGAGCAGGAACTTGAAACTTTGTAGGCATCCTTCTTTTGAGATCTTTGATACAATTCCTTCATTATGTAATGGGATATTTATTTTTTCTTTGTATTTCTGCATTTTTCCTCTTTGCTTCAGGTCTTTGCCTAATTTATTTCATCCCACTTTTCTGCTCTTTCGTACTTCAATTGGAATTAATCTCTTGTTTATTTATTGCCTTTGATGTTCTTTGCTCAGGTTCAACGGTTGAAAGTCTTCTATGAAAAGGATATTTTGGTTGTAATGTGTGGCTTGTTACAAACAAAAAGGCTTCAAGGCTCAAACATGGCTAATCCTAAAGATACAATTTTTGGGAAAATTTTTTTTCAAGAAAAAGGCTATCACAAGGGGTTCACTATGTGCCTCAATCATCTCTCGAATCTCTAGAATCATTGTTGCGATTTTGATAAGAAAACTTAGTCAAGTTCTAAGATCCTCTCGCATAACTGATTAATTCTCTTAAGAAAGAATTCATTGAGTCTAAAACTCGGGTTCAAATCTCACTAGGTAATGGATCAGGTATGCATCATCTTTCAGCAATTCCTCAACTGGCTAACAATTACATATCACTTTGCTAATACAGTTATCAATCTCAATTCACTATGCATTGATATCATTCCTCTATTGCGCTCAAAGTTAAACTTCTTCATCAATTGGTCACTTAACAATACCAGATCCTTGCATTCAACTCTAGTTTTCCTCATTGACCACTTAACTGACTCCTCGGCTTTGTTTCTACTCACTCGGCAATTGAGCATGAATTATTGAAAGCAAGTAAAATATGCAAACGTGCAAATGCAAATGCAAAAGTTATGCACAAAAATGACCTGATGCACTCTATCTAGCCTATTCTAGGAAAGCAGTAAATGTTTCACTATCAGACAAGTGTTACATTTACAATTTATTGAAAGCAATTAAATCTAATTCTACGAAATCGATAAATTCTGATCTAGGAAGCAATTAAAGTCGAAACTAGAAAGTGATAAACTCTATACTAGGAAAGCAATAAATTCTACTCTAAGAAAGCGATAAAGAAAGCAAGTAAATACATTAATCATACTTTCCATCTCTTTCACAATCTTGTTTCTTTCCTTTCCACATGTGAGATGTCAAGCATGTAATGTGTACAATGAAGCTTACTAGGATTCAGGTGCTCCTGGAGATGGATCTTGCTGCTGATTAGGTTGAGGTGGAAGAGGATCAACAATTGGCAGTGGCGGATTGGGGACATTCTGAAGGTTTTGAGGAACTGGGAATACCATAGCAGCTGTCAATTGAGGTATCTGCTGTGCTAGAGCCGCAATCAAAGTAGCATAATTACTTTGCATCTACAGTTGAAATGTTCTATTTTCCCTCTGTTGTTCTTGCTCCCACTTAAGCCTCTTATGTTCCCATTCCATCCGTTTCTGCTCTCTTTCATCTTCATGCTTGGCTCGCCTTTCTTCCATCTCTTTTTAATGCTCAAATTCCATTTCTTTTTTCCTTCAATCTAGCTTCAGTCACCTGAGTTTGCAACGTCATCAGTGTCTGCTGAAATTCAGAAGCTTGTGAGCCCTGGTTAATAGTTGGGGCTCCTTGAATTGATTCGTTCTCACCCTCAACTTTGACTCTTACTGGTGCAGGAATTTGACCATGTCCTACTGTTCCACCTTCCCCTGGATCTATCCTCTGAGCCTTTTTTACCTTTCCCTTTACCTTTCAGTACATAACTTCTCTTTTTTGGTCCCGGAGTAGGTGCTCTAGATTGATCACCTTCAAGTGGTTGTGTCTGAGTTCCTGAAGGTTGTGGCCTTTTTGCCGGTTGATCTAAGGAAAATCTGAACTCTGGTTGATTCCACTCTATCAAGGGAATCGGATCTCCTATTGAGATATTATCCTCATCTGCATACTGACTCACCTCTACCCCTCTAGCTTCACATAGCCTTTTGATCAAGTTTGGATGTCTCATAATTGTCTTCTTCGTCTTGAAAGTTTCACTGATAAGCTCACCTATGTTCACTATTTTCCCCAGTAAAATCTCTGATAATCCAAACAAAGAAATTCCGCTAACCCGATGTGTGTAGGTGATTGGCTTGATTTTAGAGAAATAAAAATCAAGGGCCGGTTGCAATTCCACCCGTACTTCTTTATCTTCAAAATTGTATCCTGTATAGTACTTTGGTGGCCCACCACACATCGCTTCTGCTATTTTTCTCATCTGTGCTTCTTCTATTTTCTTCACAATATTTCTGGTCAGCAATTTATATGTCAAGACCCCCTGCACTTGCTCCCTTGCTCCGATAAATCTGTTAAGAGAAACTGCATCAATTTGAATCAATTTTCCCCTAACCTATGAAGTTTCAGCACTAGGGTCGATATTCGCATAGAATTCTCTTATCAGCTCCCAGTTGGAGTCTTCATCATGATGCGTACAGAATCCTTCCCATTGATGCTCCCTGACCATGTATGAGATAAGACCGTGATTCAACAATGCAGCATCAAATCCCTTATCTAGGATGACTGTACGTCCTCTTAGCACAAGGTATGCATTGTAGGCTTGTCTACTCCTATTGAATCTTCTCTCTAAATCATCATCATCCTCAAGTTCTTTTAGAGGAGGCGGGCTGCTTGTTCCCATGATCCTTCTCCTCACTCTGCTAGAAGTTTGATAGCATGTACTTGACTTGA
Source organism: Ruellia speciosa (assembly GCA_001909325.1). Classification (NCBI taxonomy): domain Eukaryota; kingdom Viridiplantae; phylum Streptophyta; class Magnoliopsida; order Lamiales; family Acanthaceae; genus Ruellia; species Ruellia speciosa. The sequence continues at coordinate 4,188 of MAYD01606361.1, forward strand.
TTGATCCAGTAGCTGAACCCCCTGACTCCCCAGCTCTCTCTGCTGTATCCTTAGGTTTAGCATATGGCTCATCATGCTCTGAATCAGTGGCATGCTGTTCTTGCCTCCGTTGTGCAGCCTGTTCTAGCAAGATTGACTGCATCTCTGACATCTCGTCCTCTATTATTACCGGACTAGTTGGTGGGATTGCTGAACCAATAGCCATTTCTTCAAGCATTTCTCGTTGTTGTTTGGGTGTCATTTGTGCCAAGGCCTCTTGAACTTGAATCAAAGAGACAGGCTCTCCTGATGGTCCAACATCACCCTGAATCTTGCCTAAAATGGCAGCTTGTTCTCCGATGTCAACTGCTGACAAATCAAATCCTCCTCTTAGCTCCATTTCCTTCCTCCTACTCTCTTCTCGAACCGGTTCTTCTACAAAATGTGCTTTTCCCTCTCGCTGAGTACACTCAGATACTCCTACATTTTCTCCTACATCACCTACTGTAAAATTATAAATATCAGTCCATTCCACTCCAGCCATGCCTGTCTCTCCTCGATCATCAGCGATCGGTTCATTGATAATTGGTGTTTGAACTTCCGGCAAATTGACAAGCTGAGGTGCAATCACTGCCTACATTTGTGCTACTACAACTGTATCTGTCGGTTGGTCCTCAGTAACCACCGGTTCTACTTTTTGACTACCCAAACTATCAGTAGATTGGCTAACTGTTAAATCCACAATGCCTTCAGAACTAACTACCCCTGTAGCCTGGCTCTCAGTAGCTGACCCTCATCCGCTCCGTTCAACTTCTACTATTGGTACCTCTGGCTCAGTCCTTATTCCTCCGCGACCTTCAGTAGTCATAGCCGTCACTGGTACGTCTATTTGTACTGCTGTCTCAGCTTGTTGTTGGGTTACAGTATCAGTTTCTGTACCCAGCATTTCATCGATTTCAGTTGAAGAATCCTCGGATGCTTGCTCTCCCACTGCCTCCATAGGAGTGTCATCGTGATACTGTTCAACAAACTCCTCTGTCTCATCTTCGCGTGGTACCTTTGTAGCTGGTACTCTTGCACTCATATACCCGAAGCGAGCTTCTACCTCCTTTCTCAACTTCTCTGCAGTCGCGAGAGAATACTCTTTCCTTTTCTTCGTGATTCGTAAAGGTTTGCTGGCAATGAACTTTGCAACTTCTTCTTTTGACCAATCCCTAAGATTCTGCTCCCATCTTACTTGGACTCTTGCAGCAATCTGTTGCTGCCTGGGATAGGGATATAGCTCACCAGCTCTTAATTTGTCCTTCTTCAACTGTTTATCAACAGACATTATCTTTTTGCACTGAGCATCATATTGAAACTTGACCAATTTTTTAAAATGTTTAAGCTCAGTTGGGCTCAAGAAACTCAAGTCAAACCAGATACTCTTCATCGGAAAGATCTTGATAATGTCATTCTTGGACAACAACTCAGATGAAAAGACTGGCTCTTTCCCTTGTCTCCTTGTCTGTGCAGACGTTCCAACTATTGGCCTCTCGGTCGGTGGAGGTGGTGTTTTCTGTCTCGGTTCTTGGAAGGCACGGATTCTCATTCGAATATTCTTTTTCCTAGCCATACAATCATTTAGAAATTTCGTCCACCGGTTTCTGTATTTTCGGGTCAACCGCTTTTGTCCTTCATGGCTCATGGTTCGTCTCTGATGAGCGGCCGTCCATTCCTTGTGGAAATCTTCAATTATTTCATTCCATCGCATCTGAGCCATGTCAACTAATAACTTTTGCTCAATGGGCCCAGCACCTGATAAAAATCCTTCAGGTCGATAGAATGGCACCATTCGTTCTATTGGGCATCCCGCATATAAGTCTAATGCTGCAATCGGTTCTGTCTTACTGACCATCCTACTTGTTTGAGTTGGGTCCAAAAGGTACTGGATAACTTCATTAGTGACCTCGGCCTGAGTTACTCCCAAAGTGCTTCGCATCTTCCTCAACCAACTTTGCTGGTGTATTCTCATTCACTGTTTCATCCTCTCGACTCTGATTACAAAAGGAAGATGACGTTCCTTATTGACATATTCTTTCAATTCATCCTCCCAAAAAGATTTTTCTTCTTCTGCATGTTGCAATTTCAGTTCTGCAGTCAGATAGTCTGGGTTTTCTATTTTTGCTCTTTCATTGAACTGATCTTCATCCACTTCGTAGGGTATTTCAAAATCTTTATCCAACTTGAATCCGGCGTTTTCAGCTTTTGTGCGTATTACAGAAATTTCTGCCCTAATCTTTTTGCATTCAGCATCCTTTTCATTGATCAAGGCGTACAACTCTTCTGCTGCAGATTTGCTTGGAGGTTCCATTTCAATTGACTTGCAAGGGACACACACAGATTATATGCAAAATGTAAGATAGATGAAGATGATGAACAATGCTCTCAAAAACTGGCTCTGGTTCATAAATGGTGAATGGGGAAATGTAGTGAAAACGGCTAAGTGGGGAATAAGGGGGGGGGGGATTTTAAAAGTCCGAAAATAATAATAAAGAAAAAAAACAAAAACTTAAACCTAAAAGAATAAAACCTGCGACCGTAAGGCAAAAAGAAGTTAAATGTCGTGATCTTTAAAATAAAAGGTGCGACCTCAGCATAAAAGGCACGACCTTCCCCTAAATATCACGACCAAAAAGGCACTCCTAAACTTAATTGGCACGCATAACTAACAAAGCATTAAATGCTCCTCAGAATCTACATCTCGCGACAAAGAAGATAGATCTCGCGACCCAAAGGCTGAATGTCGCGACCTCTCCTAAAATAAGCAAGATTCCAATTAAAAAAGGGTGCGACCTAAACCTAAATCTTGCGACCTAGAGTAAATGTCGCGACCTCCTGAGCCTTAAAACTACTATCATAATATTATTATGCTATATCTTAAGACTATTTTATTTATTACTTACTATACCATTAGCTATATTATTTAAAATATTTAAACAACCATCTGGATTATTAATTTCTTAAATTTAAATCTGTTAAAATTAATTTCTTAATTTCTCATTTAGATTTAAATCTCAGAAATTAATAGGTCGAGGTTTACCTAATGCAATGCAATAAACTAATGTTATTAAACTCCCAAAAATTATTAATTAAAATTTTAAATCCTTAAATTATAAATTTAAGAATCTAAAATTTCAAGAATTAATATTCAGGTTTTTCTAACATGCAAAACTTATGTGATAAAAACATAATTTCATAATAAGTTCGGAGTTAACAAATTATTTTTTTCGCTATCTGATCTCTCAAAAACAGCAATTAACTCCCAATGTATTATAAAAATTATATTTTAGTGGAATTAAAAAGAACCTGAATTGTGCGTCATGCCTTGGTTTTGAAGAACCTGCAAAATAAACCTTCAATTTTCAGAACACGCATGGTAAAGATTCACATCCTCACATTTAGAGCTGCACTGCTCCAAATGCTCAATTGATTCCAAAATTATTTTGCTAAAAAGAAATGACTGAGGACTTTCATCCATTATTTGAAAAGTAAATCACTGAAAGCGTAATTAAATAAACTGGGTTGCCTCCCTCAAGTGCTTGTTTTATAGTCTACAGCCAGACTCCGTTTCAGCTTGAGTTTTCAGGCTCCTTCAGCTCAAGATTCGAGATTTTCCTGTCTACCTGTCCTAAGTAAGCCTTTAGTCTGTGTCCGTTTGCTGTGAACTTCCCATGATCTGATCGGATCTTGACAGTACCAGATGGATAAACTTCAACAATCTGAAAAGCTCCTTCCCATTTTGACTTCAACTTTCCTGGAAAAAGCTTAAGTCGCGAATTGTAAAGTAAAACCAATTGACCTTTTTCAAAATGTTTCGGTTTAATTTTTCTGTCATGCAGCCTTTTTGTTCTTTCTTTGTAAATCCTGGCATTTTCATAGGCTTGCAATCGAAATTCATCCAATTCATTTAATTCAAACATTCTGTTCTTTGGCTTCTGTTAAGATCAAAATTAAGAAGTCTCAATGCCCAAAAAGTCTTGTACTCTAGCTCAACGGGTAAATGACAAGCTTTTCTAAATACAAGTTTGTACGGGGAAGTCCCAATCGGGGTCTTATAAGCTGTACGGTATGCCCACAAAGCATCATCGAGATTGGTTGACCAATCTTTACGTGATCTACCTACAGTGACTTCTAAGATATGTTTGATTTCTTTATTAGTGATCTCAATTTGTCCACTTGTTTGGGGATGGTAAGGCGTGACAACCTTATGGTGGATAAAATGTGCTTGCAAAAAGTTATTGAATGTGTGATTCAAAAAATACGATCCACCGTCAGAAATGATGCAACGAGTGAAAATGTTCTTTCGAAGAAATTTCACTATAGATCTCCCATCACAAGTCGGTAATGCCACAGCTTCTGCCCATTTGGAAACGTAATCAACAGCAACAAGAATGTACCTATTATTGTGAGATGAGGGAAATGGTCCCATGAAATCAATGCCCCAACAGTCAAAAAGTTCAATTTCCTGAATCTTTTGTTGTGGCATCTCCTCTCTCTTGGAAATGTTTCCTATTCTTTGGCATCTATCACAAGCTTTAACAAAGTTCTGCGCATCTGCATAAATGGTCGGCCAATAAAATCCACTTTCCAGGATTTTGAAAGCAGTTCTGTTTGCACCATGATGGCCACCATATGGACTTTCATGACATTGCTTGGTGATTTCATAAGCTTCATGCTCAGTGACACAACGACGAATAACTTGATCAACACAAATCCTGTAAAGAAACGGTACTTCCCAAAAATAATTCAACACATCGCGTTGGAACTTTCTTCTCTGTTGGCTGTCTTTGAATTGTGGTTTAATTCCACAAGCAAGGTAGTTTGCGAAATCAGCGAACCATGGACATTTGGTTTCATGCAGGTAAAGAGCAAGAAGTTGCTCATCAGGAAAATTTTCTTTAATTTCAGACTCGTTCCTAACATGTTCTAATCTAGACAAATGATCAGCTGCTCCATTATCCTTGCCTTTTCTATCCTTAACAATTATGTCGAATTCTTGCAGCAATAGTACCCACCTAATTAGTCTTGGCTTTGCATCTTTTTTGTGGAAAAGATAACGCAGTGCAGTATGGTCCGTGTATACAGTTGTTTTCGCACCAATAAGATATTGGCGAAATTTGTCAAACGCAAAAACTACAGCATACATCTCCTTTTCTGTAGTGGTGTAGTTAACTTGGGCATCATTCAGGGAATGGCTGCGTAATAAATTACATTGTACTTCCCATCCTTATGTTGTCCTAGAACTGCACCCACAGCTGTATCACTTGCATCACACATAACCTCAAACGGCAATGACCAGTCATGTGGTTGCACTATCGGAGCTGTTATCAACATTTCTTTCAGTTTTTCAAAAGCCAATTTGCAATTATCATTAAATTCAAACTAGACATCTTTACACAACAAATTAAATAGAGGTTTGGCAATTTTAGAAAAATCTTTGATGAATCTCCAGTAAAAACCAGCATGCCCTAGAAATCCTCTAAGTGTTTTGAGTGAATTTGGAATTGGAAGTGTTGAAATAACTGAAATATTTGCTTGATCAACTTTTATTCCGGCTTCAGAAATCTTGTGACCCAGAACTATGCCCTCTGTGACCATAAAATGACACTTTTCCCAGTTAAGAACCAGGTTAGTATCTTCACAGCGTTGGAGAGTAAGCGCAAGGTTGTGCAAACAATCTTCAAAGCTGGTACCATACACAGAAAAATCATGCATGAAAATTTCTATGCATTTCTCTATTAAGTCAGAGAAGATAGCCATCATACAACGTTGGAATGTTGCTGGAGCGTTACATAACCCAAATGGCATTCGTCGTTATGCAAAAGTGCCATAAGGACATGTGAAAGTGGTTTTCTTGTGCTCCTCACTAGCGATGTGAATCTGATTATACCCTGAATATCCATCTAAGAAATAATAAAATTGTTTACATGCAAGGCACTCTAACATCTGGTCAATGAATGGCAAAGGAAAATGATCCTTCCTAGTCGCCTCGTTAAGCTTGCGGTAATCAATACACACATGCCAACCAATAACTGGATGAGTCGCAACTTCCTTGCCTGCTTCGTTCTTTATTATGCACATCCCACCCTTTTTCGGCACCACCTGGACCGGGCTGACCCACTTACTATCCGAAATTGGGTATATTTTTCCTGCATCCAAAAGTTTGACTACCTCCTTCCTAACTACTTCTTGCATTACAGGATTCAAACGCCTTTGAGGTTGCCTGGATGGTTTGAAGTTTTCCTCCATGTGGATCCTGTGCATACAAATGGAAGGGCTTATTCCCCGTAAGTCGAAAATAGACCACCCTATCGCATTGATATGTTTTTTAAGGCATTCCACCAGAGCATTTTCTTGTTCAGCGCTTAGTTTAGATGAAACTATTACCGGAAGTTTGTCATTTTTAGCTAAAAACACATACTTCAAGTGGGCTGGTAAAGTTTTAAGTTCAAGCTCTGGTGGGGATTCAACAGAAGGCAGGTTCTTACTTCTCGTTGGAAAACTAAGATCTAAAAGCGTACCTGAGGGATTCTACGTCAGTACAGTCCCTTTCTTCTCATCTAGTGTGGCCTCCTCTGTCTCATCACCTTCATCAGCAAAGGTGACGGCATCGATATCCTCCTGTTGTACCTGTTTTAAAATTGCATGTTCAAAATGTACATCATTCATACTTCTCTCGCTCTCATACAATTCAGCACTATCTAATTCTATGTAACTATTATCTCGAAAGCCACAAACAAGAACATCATTCCTAACCTCATCTTCAAATACTTGGTCAGCTGGAAACTTCATCAACCTCCTCATATTAAAGGTTTTCTCTTCGTTTGCAACTCGCAGTGTGATTTGGTCCTCTTTAGCATCAATCAAAGCTCCTCCCGTAACCAAAAATGGTCTCCCTAAAATCAAAGGAATTTCGGGATCTTCTTCCATGTCAAGGACCACAAAGTCAGCAGGGATCAGAAAATCACCTGTCCTTACTATCACATCTCTGACAATCCCCATAGGTTCTGTTAGAGTTCTATCTGCAAGCTGTAGTCTCATTCGAACTGGCTCAAGTTTTCCTAAACTTAACCTATTGAACATCGAATATGAAATGACATTAATGCTCGATCCAAGATCACACGGCCCCCTCCCTGCATCTTGATTGTTAATGATGACCGGGATGGTGTAGGAACTGGGATCTTCATTCTTTTTCGGAATGGTCTTCTGAATGACGGAGCTGCAATTTGCATTCATAACAACAAACTCTTCTCCTCCTGCAGGTAATGTATGCTTATTTGAAATTAAATCCTTCACAAATTTAGCGTAAATAGGCATTTCTGACAGAGCTTCTGCCAGAGGGATCGTAATGTGAACATTTTTGAAAACTTCTGCAAATCTTTTGAATTTTCTTTCTTCAATGCTTTTTTTCAGTCTTGCAGGGTATGGCACCTTCGGCACATACTTCTTCATCTTTTCCTCATCCGCCATTATCTCTTCAGCACTCATTTTTGATCGGCCTTTTCCTTTCCTTGATCTTTCGTCTTCTACTTCATCCTTCTAGTCACTATTCTCACTACCAACCTGATCCTTCCTTATATCTTCTTGAACAGCATCAGCATGTATTTCTGAATTAGCCGGGCCTTTTCTTTCAGGCAAACTCTTTCCACTTCGTAATGCAATGGCACTGCATTTCTCAATAGGATTTTCCTCAGTACTGCTAGGGAACGTCCCAGGTGGCCTCTGTTGGAGTTCTTTGGCCATCTGGGAAATAGAAGTTTCAACATTTCTTATTGAAGCTTGTAACTGCTTGTTTGTCTACTTTTGAGTTGTCATGAAATCCGTCAGACTGGATTCCAATTTGTTCATTCTTGCATAAACTGTATTCCCTTGCTGGTTTCCTTGGGATTGTTGCTGTTGATTCTGGTTTTGAAAAGAAGCTTGACCTTGCTGAAATGGCGGCCTTGGTTGAAAGTTAGGGGCAGGTCCCCTAAAATTTTGGTTGGGTTGAGGAGGGTTAGGTTGTACAAGTTGGTGCAGGTTTAGGACATTGTTATTGGCATAGCTGAGGTTTGGATGGTTCCTGTATCCATATGCTCCAAAATAATTGCAATTTTCAGAGCTTTCTTGCAGCTATGGGCATGTGTCTGTGTTATGGGGTACATTGCACAGACCACAATGCCCACCTTCTACTGATTGCACATTTTGAATCATAGGTACAGGACCAGGTATAAGTAAAGGTGTTTGGGTGGGTACTGGAAATGGAGGTGGGGGTAAAGTATTCTGAAAAACAGGGGCTTAAACTGGTAAAGGTACTGGTTGGTTTAAAACAGGTTGGCTTGTGGTTAAGACTGCTACTTGCTTGTTTAACTCATCAATTTCCTTTCGTAAACCATCATCTTTTGTATTTATAGCACAAACTCTTCTAGGAAGGGTTTTGGTTCTTTTGGAAGACCATGAAACTCGATTCCTTGCTAGTGTTTCAATAATCTCAGTAGCTTCTTCAACTGGTTTTCCTAAAAGATTCATTCCAGCGGCAGCGTCTAACAATGTCTTCCACTGGCTGGTGACTCCTCCATAAAAGATTCTAACCTTTCCCATTCTTGGAAACCATGTTGGGGACACTTTCTCAGCAAATCTTGGAATCTCTCCCAAGCTTCATAAAGAGTTTCATCCTCCTTCATATGAAAACTGGAAATCTGATGCCTATATTCATTCACCATGGATTCCGGAAAGAATTTTTCAAGAAATGTTCTAACGAGCTCTTCCCAAGCTAAGTGCTTCTCTGCTCGGGTTGCAATGACTGATATTATTGA
>MAYD01606832.1:0-10030 GCA_001909325.1 Ruellia speciosa
CAATTCCATTTCTCATCCAAATTAATTAAATAAATAATAACCATTTATTTATTTAATTTTCTTAATTCCAATATTGCGATACGGGATGTTACACTGACTATCCATTCCACTTTTAAATTGCTAAGTTCTCGGGTTTGTGAAGTACGCTAAGTGGGTTTTATTGTAATAGCGTAATGACTTGTACCACAAATTTGGTTGGGACTTAGTGATTAATCATATGTATATAGCATGGCTAGCAGTTCCATGTAATATGTATGGCACTCCTTGCGCTCGTGCTTGTCTAATTCGATAGGAGGTCCGAAGTGTTACTTATTGCATAATTTCAATGCATGCTTTTAAACTGCTCTTGGTTTATTTGCTTTGAAACGTGTGCATTCACATAGCATGATTTCTAACTTATGCATGTTGCATAATTTTAAAGTCAACAAGTTGGTTAATATATATGGAAATATTGCCGACTTAGTTAGTATGGATTGTGTGGATTGCATAATATGATCTATGTGCTTTACTTACTTAGGCTCACAACTAATGATTTTATTAATTGCATCTCAGGTGGGACATCAGGCTGTGAGGAGTTACCTCCAGCTAACCAGTAGGAGGTGAGTTATCACTCTGAGGTTTTGTGAGGTCGAGGGACCCGTTGTTATTATTATTGTGCTGTACTGACAATCTTTTGGATGCAGGGTTATTTTCTTTTATTTCTCGAACCTAAAATGTAATTCATTTTAATCGTCTTGTACCAGTCGAGTCTCGGTGTGAGACAAACAATGGCTTCGGACACTGTTTTATAATTAATTCCGCACCTTTTATTTATTTCATTATATGACTTTATTTTATTAAATGTTGAGCTGTGTTTAGAGGGGATGTAGCTTTTTGAAATCCAGCGTACTCTGATAGGACAGATAATTGAGCCTAAACATCCCGGTTTACTAGGGGTTTAGGCTAGATTCCCTTGGTATGTTGAGTATGGCGATAACATATCCGATTCAAGAAATTCGGGGTGTTACAATAGGTTTACTCCAGGGATGTTATGCACGCCATGCAGGTACAGGCCCTAGATTTGGCAAGGTGTTTTGGGCCCGTGTACGAGGAGATACTACGTGACTGGCGTGATGCCAGGTGATTTGCTTTTATTTTATAAAACAATGTTTTTATTGGTTTTTATTTTATAGAACTATGTATTTATTTGTTTTTATTTTATAAAACTATGACGCATTTGATCATTTCCATTTCAAGTCAATATTGTGAACACAAATCAAGCAAGCGAAAGTGAAGAATTAATCAACATTCCACAACATATTACATAACATAAGCTTCTTCCCGAAAAGACATAAGCTTCTTCTCCAAAACACGTAAGCTTCTTCTTCAAAAGACATAAGCCTCTTCCCCAAAAGACATAAACCTCTTCTCTAAACTACGTAAGCTTCTTCTCTAAAAGACATAAGCCTCTTCTCCAAAACACGCAAGCTTCTTCTACAAAAGACATAAGCCTCTTCTCCAAAATACGTAAGCTTCTTCTCCAGAATACATAAGCCTCTTCTCCAAAATACGCAAGCTTATTCTCCATAAGACAAATCTAACTTACAGGTCTATCCCACAAAGCGCGTCGATGACTGTACATCATGTCCCAGCCAGCTACAGTGTTTTGGTGGTGTGTGTACCACCAAGGATGAATACGAGATACGGGAAAATCGCTGCGAAGGTCGAGACAAATGTAATACTGGAAATTATCACCTAGGTGAGCAATGATGAACTCCCGGTTCGGTCTAGTGCAATCTTGTGGTGCATCGAGCGGCAACACAGTGGAGCAATAGAAATTTGTGTTCTAAAAATGCTCGCGTAAAGGCTTGACTCGCTTTATATTACCAAGCATGGAACTCGCTGGGCAATTACATCACACCAGGTATCCCACCACGTATTCTTGGCTGCTTGCTGGTTGGGAAAGTAAGCGTAAACCTGAGTAGAGCAATCCTAATACGCAAGATAAAGAGTTCATTTTGCTTTAATTGAATAGAATCCTTGCTTTGTTTACGGAGAGCCTGTCTATGCCTACGTGATTCCATGCGTGAACAAAATAGGCCAGCATTGTAAAATATGGCAAGCGAGAGCAAGCCCTCCACTACCGTCATCTAGTGATCCCGAAGAATCGATGTGTTCTCTGCATACCGAATGTGCCAGATGGCATTATCTATCCCGTCATAGTACATAGTCGTGTGTAACACCCCCAATTTTACAATCCGTAAATCTTGAAGATGTTACCGCCACACCGCACAAACAGGATACGAGTCCACAGACGCATTTGTGAGATGCTAAGGGTTAGGATTTAAAATAATAGTAATTCTCAAAAAATAATATACGTTATAAATTTTGATAAAAATAATTGTGGGAGCCAGTTGGGGAAATATAATATTTTAAAAATAATGCATAGCAGAAGTAGTTAATGGGCACGAATTGCCAAAACAAGTTCAGAGGAAAAACAGTGTATATGGTATAGTCCAGTGCAATAAATTTAATGGGATATAAATATGATATGTCTTCATCATTTCCCCATGATGCAGCTCCTACATTCGATTATTCGCAAACCCTAAGAAAAAGATTTATAAACGACATCAACAAAACTTGCTGGTAAGTTAACCCATACATTCCTATGAATGCCATGGTTTAAAAATCAAGACTTTTGACTCAAGAAATCATCTCCTCAATATCTCAGTGCATCCCAAGATATAAGCCATAATCTTATCAAATACCATCAAGATACATTTTATACTTACCATCAAATATTTATATTACGATCGGAATCAAAGAACATAATAATATAATGCCAATAACATAGGCGTCCCCCTTCCTAGGTTCCCAGTGGCTTGGGAAGAAGGGCGGAATCCGACACGAATCAGATTTGAATTCTAATGCTAGCTCCACTACACCGGTGTCCTAGCTGAGGCTCTTTCAGCAGATTAGGGGACATTGCTCACACATCGGTTTAAAGGCGCCGGAATAAATCTCAAAAAGGGGTCAGAGGCCACAAACAAAAATGGGGAAATAAATCCCTTCGAACACAGTTGATCAGACCGCGCCCCCCAATCCGACCACAGTTGTTTGGGCAGTGATTCCGTCAATAGTAATAAATCAAAGAGACAGATATATATATATATATATATATATTGTAATACCCCGCCAATTCAGCGCCGAAATTTCCCCTTACCAATTTGCGGCGTAGATAGTCCGACGAGAACTTAGGACACAACTTTAGAAGAATGCCGGGAATGGTAAGTCAACCAACGTCTCTGAGATTTTACAGACAGATTTTTTATGGAATTAACTTTCCAACGCAACTTGCGGATCTCAAATCGAAGTTCGGATGAAGAAGTTATGGCCCGAAACGTGCGGACTGCCACAGCTGCCGCGACCATGCGATCCTTGGCGCAGTCCTCGTCAACCGCGCGGCGGACAGCGCCTTCACTTAGAATTCTAGAGAGAGAGAGAGAGAGATCATGGAGAAGCAAGGAGGATGGAAGATTTATCCAGGTGGTCACTTAGGGCTCCAATTTCGTGAGGAAGGAGTGGGATTTGGCTTCGGCACTCTTCAGGTAAGTTGTAGATCTCGTCAAGTACTTCATTTTACTTGGTTTAATTTCTAGATTTAGACTTCAGAGCTAGAAGATATCAACCTTCAAAGTTTAGAATGTCCTGCTGTCACAGTTTTGGAATAAGCAAGGTGCTGATTTGGGGAGCAGTTTTGAATGCCTTGCACCGAGAATCTCAGGTTGGTGCCTTCTACAAACTTGTAGCATTCTTCTTATAATTTTTAAAACATCTTTCGGAATTCTGATCAGACAAGTTTCAAATTCGGTGGACTTCTTTGAAGCTGGCTGTGTCATCAAATTTCCAGATTTTGAATAAACTGACAGCTGACTTGGGGGACGATTTTGAGCATCTTGTACTTTGAATATGAGGTCAGTGTCTTCTACAAACTTCTAGTACTCCTCTTCTAGTTTCTGAAACATCTTCCAGATTTGTGATCGGATAAGACTTGAACTCGGTAGGCTCCCTTGAACATGGCTGCGTTTCAACATGGATTAGGGTTTCTTCAAGATTTGGCTCAAGTGTTTGCATGCTTCTTTTCCAGGCAAGGAGTTCATTCTTTGCATTTAGGCTTAATTTAGGGTGTTTTAAGGTTCTGGAAACTTGCATGTTGATTCTGACTTTCGGACTGTCGCGCGGTCCTTCAGGACCGCGCGTGCTGGACCGCGCGAGGCTCAGTTTAGGAATTCGGCAGTTTTTGTGATCATAATGCATTGGTTCTATGTCCTACTGCTAGTATGACTTAGTATTTAGTATGTGTGCGTTGGACAGTGGACGTAGGTTATTAACGTCATCTCTTGAACGTCTTGAACGTGCGATATAATGTAGTGCCGTTAGGTGTTCCTAATAGGCTATTGATCTTTCCGTAACTAACGTGCTAACGCATTATCTATTGGGGTTTGCATCTTGCGGGCTGTCTTGACCGGGTATTAGGGATTGGTATGTGTGTGTGTTTTGGAAAAAGGCCCCGTTTGGGCAATTTCGGGTGCGTGTTTTTATGGTGTTGACGGGGATCGTGTTTTAAAACCTTTGGCCCGTTTGGCCCCATGAATTATGGTGTGTTGGCACGATTTTGGCCCGTTTGGCCGTGTTCGGACAAATGTGTGTAAAGACCCCGTTTGGGCAATTCGGTTGTGTGCGTATTGATCTTACGGCTCGATAGTGGTTGGTTTACGGTTTGGCCGGATTGGCCGGGTTTTGATGGCTCTGTGGGTTGGTATTACGAGTTTGGCTATGAATACTGACGGTTGGGTGAGGTCTTGATGATGGGATTTGGTTGGCGTGGTATTCTGGACTGGACTTGCTGCGTGTGGGTTATTCGGTGATAAATCCTCTGGGGACGTTTTGGTGGGTGTGAGTATTTTAAAGAAACTGATTCTTTGTTGTGTGTGTGTAAACCCCAGAGTAACTTTCTAGTATGTGTTGGTATGCCTACTGTCTTCTGTGCGTGTGCGGTTGATATGGTCTTGAGCGGGCTAGAGAACGAGCTTTCGTACCACCGTGATGATGATGCCCCTATGATAGGGAAGGGCTTTGGGATGGCCAGAACGATCGCCCTCTATGGTTGCGCGCTAGGCATACTATGTGCTGCATTTAGGATAGATATGTGGACGATAGGATTCATGCATCACGTGCATCGCATTTCATCCTTTACAACTGTTAACCGAACGCCTGTTATGGGACGGGTGAGTTGGTTAACGGTGTAGCTTTTCTTTATTGCTTTCAATACCTATGTTTGTATCCTATTATTGTGATTGTTGTTGTACGCGGGGGATCCTTTGCTCAGCGGTGGCTGACCCCCGTGTGTTATCTTTTCAAGTACGCTTGTTTCAGCACGATTAGATCCGGGATGGGCTGAGAGAACTGTAGTTAGGATGTTTCTGTTGCTTGGTTGGTGTGTAACTTGGCTTATGTGTTTTGGATCATAGTTTATTTCTAGTTAGTAGGCGGTGGTCGTGTGTTGTACTTTATTTTATGCTCCCGTTGGCGTGTATTTGTTTACTTGAACTCTCATATGAATCTATGTGTTTAACGCTTTTCTTACCCGAAAATACTTAACTCCAGAATTGGGAACTGAATGTGCTTGCACGTCTATGTGATTTCTCCGTACCTGCCTTGTGTTGGCGAGCCTAGATTACTTGGCCACGAGTCTAGGTTAGCTAATACGGCGTGGCGTGCCCACTGTGATATGTGGGGGCGTTACAGATGGTATCAGAGCCCTTCGAGGCCTATTATTCTTAAAACTTGGTTAGATTTAGGAGCGAGGTGTGCGGGGGTTGGGTGCATTCACGTTTAATTCCCGAATTGCTGTTGATATTACTGTTGGATTTACTCTGCACTGACTACTGAGTGGTACTGGATGACTTCTGACTATACCTTAGAAAGCCGTTAGAATCGTGCTTAGTGCTACGGACTGGGGGAAACCTCGTGAATGCCCCGATGCCCTATCAGTTGTACTTGCGTCAGTGAGAGTGGTCGAGAGCTCCGTCGAGTATGTGTTGCCTGCGGGTTTCCTTAGGAGGGTAGATCTACCTTACATTGTCAAGATGGATTTCGGGGACATTGTTCAGTGTTGTTGCAACATCAGTTAGCCACAGCAGCATCAGTAGACCGTGAGGACCGAGTGATCGTCATCATCCTCCCACTTATGCCGGACCGACTGATCCGACCGTGCTGGGCGACTGAGCATACCGGGTGAGGGACATTCTCGAGGATATTGGGAGTCCACGTGTGCAGTAGGTTCGAGTTAGTACGAGGTACTTAGCGGGTCAAGCTATGCAGTGGTGGCACACACAGAGGGCAGATCCGACTAGGCAGTCTGAGTACAAATGGGACAGACTTATTGATCAAATGGGGGACCACTTCTACTCTACCCCGTCGGGTTCGCGCTGTCAAGCGTGAGGGGTTCCGCACTTTCGTTCCGGCCGATCAGATGGATGTCATGGTATACTATCATCGGTTCATCGACCTGATGCGACATGGCAGGGATTTGGCTCCGGATGACAGAGCGAAGATAAGGAAGTTCGATGAGGGGTTTTATCCTATCATTCGACTAGAGTTCAGGAACAAGACGCTACGTGCAGCTTATGAGCGGGTGCTATCCACCGAGCAGACTGAGCAGGATCGGCAGGCATGCTTCGCTCGGAGGAGAGGTGGAGAGGACCGAGGTCAGTGGCATAGGGACAGTCGAGGATTTCAGGGACGGAGACACCGGGACGTTGGTCGAGGAGGAGGCAGATTTAGAGGGGTACCGGTACCGCGACAGAGCTCCGGAAGTGGAGATAGTAGTCGACACGAGATACAGTGTTACCAGTCTCATGGTTGGGGTCATCGCAGGCAGGATTGTTCGACTTGGGTGCAGAATCGAGGATGGGATCTTCGGCGACAGGGAATCGAGGTGTAGTGGGACAGGGCAATGGAGCACAGTGCTTTATTGATGGGATTATGGACACAGACAACCGAGTGTCCCGGGTTTCTTCGTGACCGAGCGCAGCAGCGGGGACAGTCCAGAGGATCTATTTGAGGGCAGAGTTCTCGAGGACAGTCAGCATCGAGGGGACAGGCGATGTGAGGAGCGCGACTGGGTGTGGTGAGAGTTGAGAAGGCTGAGCAGCATCCGGACAGGGTGACAGTTGCGAGGTACCACCGTTTCTCGAAGATTGCTTTGCGTTCAGGGTATCATCTGATCCGCGTCGCTGAGTCAGATCGTCCTGTTACAACATTTCGCACGCGTCATTGTCATCGACGGTATTCTAGTATACTTGCCTACCTCTCAGGCCCTCGAGACACATCTAAGGGAGGTATTGACTTTGCTTCGGGAGCGTCAGCTTTATGCTAAGCTCTTGAAGTGCGACTTCTGGTTAGACCGAGTTTCATTTTAGGCATGTGATCTCCGTAGAGGATGTGTCAGTGGATTCGACAAAGATAGAGAGACGGTAGTCAGATGGGCAGCACCGAAGGATGTATCCGAGATTCACAGCTTTTAGGGAGGGCAGATACTATCGACGATTCACTCAACATTTCTCGAGTACTGTGATCCGTGGACACAGTTGTTACGGAAGGATGTTCGATTTCAGTGGTCTACAGAGTGTGAGTCAGCTTTCCAGGAGCTGGAACAGAAGTTAGTAGAGGCACCGAACTTAGTCTTACCAGACGACCCGGGAGAGTATGATGTACACACAGACGCGACATTACTAGGATTAGGGTGTGTTCTTATGTAGAAGGGACATGTGATCGGATACGCTTCGAGACAGTTGAAGCCACATGAACAGAACTATCCGGTACACGATTTAGAGATTGTGGCAGTGACTAATGCACTCAAGATACGGCAACAATACCAGTATGAATCAGTTTGTAGGATTTATACCGACCACAAGAACCCATTTACACAGCACGAGTTGAATAAGAGACAACGCAGATGGTTAGCACTAGTAGCCGATCATGACCTAGAGATCATTCATCAGGAAGGTAGAGTGAGCCGGGTTACAGATGCTTCGATGTAGGAAGAGAGTTAGGCTGGACACGGTAGTAGTGACCCCGAGGATGTTACGAGAGTACAGCGAGTCGAGATTGACATATTAGCTCACAGAGGGGTACAGGAGCAATGAGCGCGATGACAGTTATACCGTCAGTATTAGAGGAGATTGAAGGGTATCAGTTACAGGATGATCGGATTCAGGAGATACGACGTTGAGTGGAGACCGGGCAGATTCAGATATTTCGGATTGAGGCTTCAGGGATAGACAGATTGCATGACCGATACTGAGCACCGTTGAGTTGATCAGGGGTGAGAACTTGCCTCTTGTATGATGTGCATTGTACGACTTACTTGATCTACACGGGAGTTACGGAGATGTACGGAGACCTTCGACGGACATGTTGGGAACCACGTAGGAAAATTGAAGTTGCCGAGTTCGTGGTTTGATGTGGAGTTTTATCAGTGTGTGAAGGCGGAACATATACAACTGATAGCACTACCGCAGCCACTACCAGTGCCAGATTGGAAGTGGGATTCAGTAGCGATGGATTTTGTGACAGGGCTTCCCCGTACACGACGGGGGTGTGACACCAGTTGGGCAGTAGTAGATAGATTGACCAAGAGCACCACCTTCCTTTCGATGAGATTAACTTGGTCAGTGGAGCAGCTAGCCCAGGCAAACATTCAATCGACGATTACTCGTTTTGGGGTACCGAGGGGAATAGTCTCAGATAGGTATTCTCAGTTTTATCTCTAGATTGGACAGAGCTTCAAACAGCTTAGGCAGGCATATCAGCTTGAGCACCGCTTGGGCATCCCATGACAGATGGTCAGATAGAGAATACGACACAGACTTCAGAGGACATGCTCCGGGCATGTGACCTAGGCCTTCAGGGTTGTGGTTGGACCAGAATGGATCGAGGATACTACTCGGCAGGTCAGACTTATTCAGGATCGAATGAGAGAGGTACATGACAGACAGCGCAGCTATGCAGACATGCAAGGACGACAGTTGAGATTCAGCCGGGAAACCGAGTATCATTACAGGTGCCCCATTAAGGGGGTGCGGCGATTTGGGGTCCGAGGAAGTTAAGCCCTCACGACATCGGACTTTACGAGATCACCGAGTGAGTAGGGAGAGCCGCTTATCGATTAGCCTTCCCAAGGAATTGGCAAGTGTTCACAACGTTTTCCCCATTTCACCGTTTTGTCGTTTCACATCGATCACTCCAGTGTAATTCTTCCCGAGGTAGTAAAAGATTCGACCTAACCTGATAACCGATGAGATTCAAACTCGTAGTACCACATTTCGATCCGAGAACTAAGGCATCACAGAATTTCAACAACAACGGCTTGGCGGCAACAACACTGTTAGAAAGAGGCCATTTGGGGAACAGAGCGGACGGTACATACGCAATTGCCCGACTGAGCACTTCAACACCAAGCATACAGCCACTTGGACTTCTTTTCACTATTAGCATTTTGGGGACGAAATGTCTTAAGGGGATGAGGATGTAATACCCTGCCAATTCAGCGCCGAAATTTCCCTTTACCGATTTGCGGCGTAGATAGTCCGACAAGAACTTAGGACACGACTTTAGAAGAATGCCAGGAATGCTATAGTCAACCAACGTCTTTGAGATTTTACAGATAGATTCTTTATGAAATTATCTTTCCAACGCAACTTGCAGATCTCAAATCGGAGTTCGGACGAAGAAGTTATAGCCCGAAACGCGCGGACTGCCAGAGCTGCCGCGACCATGCGGTCCTCGGCGCAGTCCTCGTCAACCGCGCGGCGGACAGTGCCTTTAGTGGGGATTGGTTCTGATTTTTATCCACTTATACACTTGCATTACAGCCATTTACTCATTTCCACTCTCTCACTTAAAAGTGGACCACTTAGAATTCTAGAGAGAGAGAGAGAGAGAGATCATGGAGAAGTAAGGAGGATGGAAGATTTATCAAGGTGGT
>MAYD01607447.1:0-10992 GCA_001909325.1 Ruellia speciosa
AGAGCAACAAGAATTTCAGCGAAGCACCACCGCAGCCATACAGGCACTAATGACAGATGGGTCAGATCGCTGAAATGATAAATGAGCGACCTCAAGGAGTACTGCCAGCCACTGTGGAAAAGAATCCAAAAGGGAAGGAGGAATGCAATGCGATCGCCTTGCGCAATGCAAAAACTTACCCTCCACAAAAAATGCTTGAACCTGAGGAACGAACGGAGTCAGTAAGGGAACGAGGTGAACTGTCAAGCACCAAAGATGAAGAGCCTAAGATACTGTCGCCACCTGCGAAAGAAAAAGCTGTCAACAAAAAGATCATTGAGACCGTTGGGCGAGTGCTATACCCACAGCGACTAGTCAAGAAACGAGAGGATCAACAGTTCGAAAAGTTCCTCGAGGTATTTCAAAAACTTGAAGTCACCATTCCCTTTCTGGACGCGGTCACTCAAATACCATTGTATGGGAAGTTCATCAAGGAAATAGTGGCAAAGAGAAGGGAAGTTGATGTTGAAAAGATCTGTGAAGTTGAAGAAATCCATATGGCAGAAGAACACGACTTACCATTGAAAAAGAAGGATCCAGACAGCTATGTGATCCCATGCCGCCTTGGTAATAAGGATCAGGAGGTTTACAAGGCATTATGTGATCTGGGGGCGAGCATTAACCTCCTGCCCAAGTCACTCTACGATAAGCTTGGAATCCAGGATATGAAGGCCAGTAGAACTCATTCAGTTGGCTGACAAAACATTGCGAGCACCCTGTGGAATTGTCGAAGATGTGCTCGTCAAAGTCGATAAGTTTCCATTTCCGGCAGATTTCTTTGTCATGGATATGGAAGTGGACAAAGAAGTCCCCATCGTCCTGGGAAGACCATTCCTCGCCACTGCCAGGACCAGCATTGATTTTGACAGTGGAGGATTACAGCTGAAGTGGGGGCGATGAGACCATTTGCTTCGATGTTGCCGGAACTGTCAAAAGACTTTATCGAGATGACTCTGAATGGCTGGCCAAAGTTGAAATAACTCAGTAAATGGCCGACAGCTTCCTGAGCGAACTAATACCACCAGAAGAAGCAGACGAACTAGCTGAGCAAGATTGGCAACCACCAAAGGGTGGGGAGGAGCCACCCCTGGAGAGAAGTGAACTTAAGGAGCTTTCCTCGCATCTTGAGTATCAGTTTCTGGGACCAAAGCAAACCTGCCCAGTCATCATTGCCAAGGAATTGTCTGATTCACAGAAGGATCAGCTCGTGGAACTGCTTAGGAGCGAGAAAAATGCAATCTGGTGGTCAGTAGAGGATATCCATGGCATTAGTCCAACTGTATGCATGCACCATATCTTGATGGAGGAGAATCAAAAGCCATGCCGCCAACTTCAGAGAAGGTTGAATCTACACATGTAAGAAGTTGTTAAAAACAAAGTGATCAAACTGCTGGATGCAGGAATCATCTACCCTATTAGCGATGCGAATGGGTCGGTCCAGTACAGGTAGTCCCAAAGAAAGGAGGCATAGTGCTGGAAGTCAACGAAAAAGGCGAACAGATCGCCACCAGACCAATCAAGGGCTGGCAGATGTGCATTGATTATAGGAAGTTGAATGCAGCCACTCGGAAAGATCATTTTCCACTGCCATTCCTTGACCAAGTATTGGAGCGACTGGCTGGCCACGCTTATTATTGCTTTTTGGACGAATACTCAGTATACCATCAGATCGCCATCGCACCAGAAGATCAAGATAAGACAACCTTTACGTGTCCCCACGGCACGTTTGCATACAGGCGAATGCCTTTTGGCCTCTGCAGTGCACCTGCCACATTTCAGCGATGCATGTACTCAGACTTCTCTGAGCTTTTGGAAGACTGCATTGAGGTATTCATGGATGACTTCTCGGTGTTTGGCAGCACATTTGACGACTGTCTGGCCAACCTGAGAATGGTGTTAGCAAAGTGCCGCGAGTCTAAACTGGTGTTGAATTGGGAGAAGTGCCACTTTATGGTTTCAGAAGGAATTGTGCTTGGCCATAAAGTCTCGCAGAAAGGCATCGAAGTCGACAAGGCTAAAGTAAGCATTATCTCTAATTTGCCCCCACCTGCTGATGTAAAGGGAATTCGCACTTTTCTTGGCCACATAGGGTTTTACAGGTGATTTATCAAAGACTTCAGTAAGATCACCAAGCCGCTTACTGATTTGCTATGCAAGGATGTGGAATTCCATTGGACCTCAAAGTGCCAAGAAGCGTTTGAAACTCTGAAGGAAAAGTTGATCACTGCCCCTATTATACAAGCCCCAAATTGGGACTTGCCATTTGAAATGATGTGCGATGCTAGTGACACTGCTGCTGGTGTTGTACTCGGGTAGAAGAAAGAAAATCGATTCCACGCCATCTATTATGCAAGTAAAGCCTTCAATGAAGCCCAGAAGAAATATACAACCACGGAGAAGGAATTATTGGCGGTGGTCTATGGATTTGAAAATTTTCGCCAATACTTGGTGGGGTCCCGAACTATTGTCCACACAGACTATTCAGCCATTCGCCATTTGCTCAGTTAGAAAGACGCCAAGCCTTGCCTGATTCGGTGGATATTGCTATTGCAAGAGTTTGATGTAGAAATCAAGGATAGAAAAGGCCAGGACAATCCGGTGGCCGATCATCTGAGCCGAATCCAGCCGCAAGAACTAGGAGAAATCACGGAGACATTTCCAGATGAGAAACTGCTTGCTGTCACCACTTTTGGCCAAGCCCCCTGGTTCGCTGACATAGCAAATTATCTGGCGAGTGGCACCATCCCAAGTGATATGACTACCAGAAACGGAAGCGATTCATCAAGGAAGCACATCATTACTTCTGGGAAGAGTCATACATGTTCTACATTGGTGCTAATGGTGTAATCAGGCGATGCATACCGGAAGTTGAGCAGCAAGGAGTCCTAAAGGAATGCCATGGGGGAATGCTTGGAGGACACTTCGCTGCCAATAGAACTGTCATGAAAGTCTTACAAAGTGGATTTTATTGGCCGAAATTGTACCAAGATGCACAGAAATTCATTAGCCAGTGTGATGCTTGCCAACGCTTGGGAAACATGGGAAAAAGAGATGAGGTGCCACAGTAGACCATGTTAGAAGTGGACCTTTTTGATGTATGGGGTATCGACTTTATGGGCCCCTTCCCACCATCACTTGGCAACTCGTACATCCTTGTTGCAGTTGACTATGTGTCCAAATGGGTTGAGGCAGCTACCTTGCCAATGGATGGGTCAAATCAAGTTATCAAGTTTATGCAAAAGAATATCTTTACGCGATTCGGGTGCCCTCGAGCGATCATTAGTGATGGAGGAGCACACTTCAAAAACCAATGGTTCAAAGCCTTTCTTAGAAGGTATAATGTGCACCATCGCGTTACCTCGCCTTGTCATCCGCAGGCAAATGGGCAAGTGGAGGTCAGCAATCGCGAGATCAAACACATCCTGGAAGCCACTGTAGGTCGAGGAAGACGCGATTGGGCGAGCAGACTGGATGATGCATTATGGGCTTACAGAACAGCTTTTAAGACACCTGTTGGAATGTCACCATATCAATTGGTGTTTGGAAAAGCATGTCACCTCCCGCTTGAGCTGGAGTACAAGGCATACTAGGCACTCAGGTTTCTGAACTTTGACTTGAAAGGTGCCCAAAAGAAGCGAGTTTTTGATTTAATGGAAATAGAGCATTTCCGCCTAAAGGCCTTTGAGAATGCAAATATTTATAAGGAACGGACAAAGGCGATCCATGACAGAAAGATCAAACCAAAGGAGTTCGCACCTGGCGAGAAAGTCCTATTTTTCAATTCGCGACTCAAGCTATTTTCGGGAAATCTAAAGACCAGATGGTCTAGGCCATTTGTTGTTGAAGAAGCTTATCCAAGTGGGGCGATTAAGATCCGCGACCCTAATCAGACAGAAGGATTCGTGGTAAACGGACAGAGATTGAAGCATTATCTGGAAGGCAAAGTGTGTCAGGTGGAAATCATCCACCTTGGCGAAGTATGAAAAGGCCAACAACTGAAGAGTCGAGTTAACGACTCGCCAAAAACAAAACGCTCACGGGGGCAAAACCGTACTTGCACATTCTTTCTTGTTTTTCTTTTCTTCCTTCTTTGTTCTAACCTTTCAATCGCCATTCTTGCAGATCGTTGATGCGTAGCATGGCAGAGGAAGAGGAGTCTGTGGTTGACGGACAAGAATCTCGAGGAGGAAAATTGGCGAATTCAAACCGAGCGAGGTCCACAAAGCGAGCCTTACCATTCCCACAATTTGGGCGGGATCTGACGGTTTGAATTATTTTATTAATTTAATTGAAAAGGTGCATACCTTTTCAAAGGTCACATCAATTGGACGGTATAAATCCCTTGACGATTCACTTTCCCCCATTCTTCTCCCGCACACAATCTCTCGAAATCTCTTTTCTCTCTCTAAAAACACAAATCGTATTCTCAAAGAACACCAAGCACGATTGTTAGAAGTTAGCACTGCACGATCAAGATCACGTATTCAAGGTAACCCTTTTTTCACCCAAAGCCCATTTTGTCTCCAAACATAACCATTGAGCTTGTGTGTGCGATTTTTCTGAAAAACAAACCACTGTGAAAATTTCTGTTGGGGACCCCCTTGATTTCAAAAAAGATGGATTCATCGTCTTCCAAATCAAACCCTAACCCTCAATTCGAAATAGGGCAGATTTGGAGGGAAAGAACAGTGGGCATCCCTCACTTTGATCCTAATGAGTTCATACGAGATAACCCAAATACAACCCTAACTCTGGGGGAACTAAAAGCCTATGCACGATTGTTGAAAAAGGATCCTATTCAAGCATGGAGAAATTGTTATTTCGAACTTGATTTTCTGTGGAGAACAATGGTGCCACCAAATGCTGAATATTATCTTGTAGGTAATGGAGCAAGTCAAGCGAGGAATCTGCGCGAATCTTTGAAGCAGAAAGCCCAAGCAAGAGGATTGTCAGAGGAGGAAATCCGACAAGAGAAAGCCTGGAATCTTGAAGAGCTTCACAAGAAACTTGAAGCTTTCAGATGCAAGAGGCAACAAGAACCTCCAGCCCCTGTTGAAAGAACACCGTTGGCTGATAAACCAGCACCAGCAGAACCTGAAAAGGCACGCGAGGAAACTAGGGGAATTCTGAAACA
The DNA here is from genome assembly GCA_001909325.1 of Ruellia speciosa. NCBI lineage: Eukaryota > Viridiplantae > Streptophyta > Magnoliopsida > Lamiales > Acanthaceae > Ruellia > Ruellia speciosa. The sequence continues at coordinate 5,174 of MAYD01607447.1, forward strand.
GAAGGAAAAAGCGAAGGAGACGGCCCCAAAACGGAAACTGGCGAGCAAGAAACAAAAGTTGTATAGGAGAGTGGGTTCCTCAACCTACATGAACAAGGAGGAATTCGACCAGTACTTAGAAGTCATTGAGGAATCACGAGTCGCACAAGCAATGGAGGAATCAAAGAAAACAGCCCCAAGCGAGCCAAGTTTGGTGGACATGGAGCAGATAATCGACGAAATGGCCACGTCAACACCGCCAGAATAGGTGGAAGGCGAGGGACAGGACGTATCACCAATGCCAGATACAACACCAGAAATACCTCATCCACCTGAGTGCATTACTCCAGACAGCCGCCGGTAGAAGCTCTCCCTCCTTCCATTATCTATGGAAGACCCAATGGAGGCATTGCTGAGCTATCCAAAGGAATGGCCTCCAACGCAAGAATACAAGCCAAACAAAGGCACTGGCAATAACCCAGCAGTGACCCCTCGCCCGGCTTCAGTAGGCAAAACTTTTGATGACACTCGCTTCGCCGATGAGAAAGCCGTAGAAAGATATCGCCATAGTGGCCACAGGACCATCTGGGTAGAACGAGGATTTCGGGCCAAAGACCTCGCCAATGCAAAGTTCTCGGAATGGTTGGCCGATCGGGGATGGACAAAGGTGTTCACCCACTCAACTGAAAAGGTTTCCTGGGACCTTATCCGAGAGTTCTATGCAAACTTACCAGCCGCCACCAAAGACGGGGAAGTCTTTGTGCGACGGAAAATGGTTGAGTTCCATAGCGGTAGCATCGCCAAATATTTGCGTGTAAAATTGAGGAGAACAAGGAAAACTTTGATGACGCTCGCCGCGCTAGACCATAATACCCAGTCCCAAGAGATACAAGACAAACTGATGTGGGCAATTGTGGCCAAAGACATTGTGCCCAGAGGAAGCCAAGTTACGGTGACAAAAAGCTGTTTACACCCTGGCCTCCTGCCAATGGCAGATCTCACCCTCAACTCTCTACTCGTCTCGTCCCACCTTTCCTCACTCAGGTTAGTACATTGCTATTTCCCTTATTTCCTAATCAGAAATATAGCTATGGATTTGGCAGGGATGGTTTACTATGATATCTGGCGAAAAGCGCGACCTGGCATTGAAGTTTTTGGCCATCCTCAGTTGATTCAGGCAATGTGCATTGCCGCGGGTGTGGAGGTGAGCGAGGAAGAAAGGACACGAGAAGTGAAAAAACCCTTGAAAATGAACCCAGAATGGTTCAGGTTAATGGGTTGGGAGGAGGAAGAGACAGAAAATCAGGTTCCAAAGAAAAAGAAGGCAGCACCAGGGGAAAAGGACAAGTTGCCATTGGAAAAACCAGCCAAGACAAAGAAAAGTGCGGAGCCAACATCTGAAAAAACCCCTGCCGAGCAACAGAAGAAAAATGTCAAAGTAGCCGCCACAGTGGCCAAACCAACAGAAGAATAAAAGACTAGTCTCCTTGTAGAAACTCCACTGGCAGTGACCCCGATTTCAACAGTTCCTCCAGCAGGCCAGCCAATCTCTCTGTCTTCATCCGAAGAAGAAGAACCTCAGGAGGAAGGCTTAATCAAGAAAAAGGGAGAACCAAGACCAGCACTAGCTCCTCAATTCAAAGAAAGACAGGACTCGGAGGGAAGCAGCCGGACAGTATCAGTTGGCCATGAACAAAGACTGGCTAGAAGCCATTCAGAAGAAGAAGTAAACATGAAACAGGCGAGCCAATCAATATGTTGGGACCAAGTCTTTAGGCCAGTGACTTTTGATGATCTGATCAGAGGACACCCGCCAGTATTCGATTTTTAGTACAAGTTTGTGAACTTCAACTCAGATTTGGAGCAAGCTACTTTTGTTGAGCTTGGAGCAGAACTTAGACGCCTACAGTACTTTGAAGCGGACAAGCCAAAGAAAAACAATGAAACCCTCGCCCAATTAACGGAAGCCGAGACTACAGAATACTTCAATGAACTCCAGCAAAAGATAGAAGAAGGAGTCCGGCAGGAGCGAGAGGTTCTACACAGGTTTACACAGGTTAGGCAAGTCCTAACAAGAAGGAAATAGGCTACCAGGGCAAATTGGCGCAAACTAATGGCCCTAGAGTTCGTATACACTCTTCGGCAAAGACAGAAGGCAGCTAGAGAGCAGAAAGAGGCCGAAGTTAAGGCCTGTGAAGAGCGAGAATGGCAAGAAGCGGAGGCGAAAGCACAAAAAGGAGAACAAGCCCGCCTCCAAGCAGAAAACGAGGCCCAGGTACCTGGCCAGGACCAAGTACATTCCGCTCGCCAAGATGAGCCCGACTTGGGACAACCTTCTAGCTTCGCAGAACAAGTCCGAGAGACAAATCCCGCAGTTGGCTAGCCTCCGGTTGAAGCACCATCAGAGCTTGGTCAGAGGGTACTGAACCTTGAGCAACAAATGTCCGCCTGGGACAAAAGATATAAATCCATGGACAAAGCAGGACAATCTACTCTGAGTGCCTTACACGCTACCCATGAGGTCATTAAGGATAAAGAAGAAGAGTGGAGCCAAGAAAAAAAAGCCCTAAGACTGACCATGCTAGATCTCCAAAAGCAGATGGAAGATCAGACAAAGGCACACCAAGATGAAATCCAGTGACTGATGAAAGAAATGCATGACCAAGCGGCCAAAACTAAAAGAGAACATCAGGAAGAAATCTAGTGAATGGCCAAAGAATTACAAGACCAGTCAGCTAAGGCGAGAAGGGACATGGAGGAGATGACTAAGAAACACCAGGAGGAGCTCATTAAAGCAATACAAGAAAGAATGACCGCGCTAGAAGAAGCCCATGCAGAAACCAGTGCGAAAATGAACCAACTCCTGGCAAGTCTCCAGACTTGGCGAGCACTACCAATACCATCCCCATCTCCTGGTCAGCAAGGCAAGGGCTCCGCACGGCCAAAAACTCTATAAATTCTTTTTAAGTTTTTGTCTTTTCAAATTCCTGCATTTATTTTCTTGCACCTAATTCTATCTGTACATTCTGCTCTTAGCATTAAATAGCCCGTAATCATGACCTAGATCTGATGACATGAGGAATAGGAGAAGCCTCTAAGCCACCATATCTTAATTTAGGATATCCCACGTTCTGACCACGATCTCAACAGTTACCTAGGTCATCATTGCATGCAAACCCCTCTCCCTTATCTCTTTCTTTCTTTCCTCTATTTAAACCCTTCTTCTCTTCCTCAAATCTCATCCAACCATTCTATTCTAACCTACTGAAATGATGGCCGATCCCTCTCCATACGATAATGTCCCCAACTGTTTTTGCAAAGATGAGGATGGAGAGTGGACTTACAGTGTGTTTGAAAATGGGGAAAGTTACCCCATTTGCTGCATGCTGGCATTCTTTGACACCCCCAGTGCCTCGAGCAGGCACAGTAAACCACTACCCTCTCCTCTACCGGCCTTCCTACGCTTACAACCGCCATCCACCCCTGTTCACCTTTGAAGGTGACAGGATTGTTTTCAATGCACCCTGGTCAAGGGTGGAAGACATGCCTCAGCCTGTGTTCGAAGCTGAGGGGGCGCCACCGGACATCAGGATTCTGTCCTTAGGAGTGGTCAAAGAGCAGGAGGCCACTAAAGAACTGGAAGCTCCACCCCAATCTGAAGAGGGTGAGAGCAAGACAGGCACCCCACCACCCCAGTCTGAAGAGGGTGGTGCGAAGGAGGAAGATGTGGCACCCCAGTCTGATAAGGGTGCCACCAAGGAAAAGTCTGCTGAGGAAACCAGCGAGGTTCCTCAGGAGAGGCCAGCTAACTGAAAAGCTGGCTTGTAAATATTAACTTTTTGCCTTTTGTTTTCCATTTCCTGAATCCCTGTTCTTAATATTACATCAATGAAATGGAATCCTTTTACTTTTTGTCTAGTTCTTACTTTCTGTTTATTTTCTTGAGATATTAGATTCTTGACTTGCCTTAACCTTGTCGGTGGTCTGAACATAGCGAATAGACTGACAAACCCCTCTGTTAGCAAAGGACTTCCTCAGAATGACCGAATTAGTCGCCTAGATTTGCCATTGTCCCAAAGTCATGTGGATTTAGACATTAGGCGAACCAAGGACATTCTTGAGCACAATCCAGGTGCTAGAATTGAACTAACCTATGCAAAAGACCAGGATAGCTAAAGTTACTTTGTCAATCAAGAATAATTCTAAAAAGGGGGAATAAAAGCAAGTGGCCAATAAGGGAAAGCCAAAATAAGGTAACCCGGCCAAAACAGCAAGAAGAGAAGGGAAAGCCAAAATAAGGCAACCCAGTCAAGGCAGAAAGCAAGGCATGAAAAGAAAAGCCCAAACCAAGGCAGTTCAAAACATAAACATAAAGCCTAAAAACGCGCCTGGCCAAATGAGGGATAGCCAAAATAAGGTAACCCGGCCAAGGCAAGAGGAAAGTAGAAACCCCCGAGGCAGAAATGAAAAGATTGCTTGGCGATTGTGACAGCATTATCTTGGCCTTTTTGCATAAGTTAGAATTACTTCTTGAAAGCCAAGGACTGACACACACACACTCTCGGTTCGCTTAGTCTCTCAAATCCTAAAGTGGTCCCAAAGTAGAACGAATGGAATCTGGCAACTGATTGGTGGAATAATTAAAAAGCTTTATACTTTCATTTGATCAGGCAAATAAGTACTGTAATTCTCAAAGAAATCTGGAATAAAACAGTTAGAGATGGGGATTCACCTATCTCAAGGAAAGATAAGCTATCATGAACCCTTGCCAGACTGGGAAACAGCATCTAAGTCTGAGGCGAAAGCCAATAACGGACCCGGCAAAGGCAGACCCACCTTCAGTTCGCCAAAATCCCCTCGCCAATACTTCGGGCACCACTTTGCTTTTACACTTGTTTTACACACTCGCTGCTCTCGCACACTCGCCATTCTACACCTTTGATTCAGCATTTGCAGTTATTTACTCACTATTTCTGCTTTGCCATCACTTTAATCTCTAAAATTGCACGCTCGCTTCTATCTTCGCATTCGCTGGTTACATCCGCCAATTCAGAATTACTCGCCTTGGCGAGCCCATCTTTATGCATCTTTGAGACTGATAATATTGTCTTTCGTTTGCCAATTGGTTAGCATTCACTCTTCATTCCCTGAGATCGACCTGGAACTCACCAGTAAAAAGAGGATAAATTAAGGCTATACTATCTCAGACTCGTACGCTTGCGATTCAACCGAACCATTCGCTAAAAAGAGCATGTACAAAGGAGTGGTCATTGATGACCACTCGATTCGTATACTCGTTTTCTTTATGAATGGTTCTTGTTTGGATCGCAAGCGTATGAGTCTGTAGTAGTATAGCTTTAATTTATCCTCTTTTTGCTGGTGAGTCCCAGGTCGAACACAGGGAATGTTGAGTGAATGCTAACCAATCGACTAATGGAAGGTCAATAAGTATCGGCCGTGAATTTTTAACAAATGGGGGTTCACTGCGGCGAATGAAAAATGAAAGTGCGAATGCTGGAATTTAAGAGAGCTAGCGACAGTGGTATTAAATGCGAGGAAGTAAAGGCGATTGCAGCAAATCTAAGGAAGCGTTAAAGAAAACGAGTAAATGGTAAAATGCAATAACGTGAAGAAAGCGAAGTGGTGCCTGAAGTATGGTGAAGGTTTCTGGCTATCTGATTGGCGAAATCGACCTCACTGAGTCTATTTTTGGCTTTCACCTAAGACTTTCGCTGGTTTTCCAGTCTTCGGTATGTTGTAATAACTTATCTTTTCTTGCAATAGGTGGTCACCTTACTCCTTGGACTAGGGATCCTTACTGTTTTTGTTCCAGATTTCTC
>MAYD01607465.1:0-19734 GCA_001909325.1 Ruellia speciosa
AGTTCTGACTATAATCATTAACAGTTTTGTGTTGTTTGTCTATTATATGCATTTGATTGTAATTATTTTTATAAGTTTCATGTAAATCTAAAATTTACGTTAAAGAAAAGTCTTCCACGTGGAAAATTAAATACTATAAAATAGTGCATCTCACTATTAGTTCACTATAAGAATTAACCAACTTTTTTTGCTATGTTGAAAGCAAGCATAGACAAAAGATATAAATTGTATGATTATGGTTTTACTTCACAATGCCCATTTTGGGTCTATTGATAAATTCAAAAATTTTGAATGATCATTTTTAAAATTTTGTAATTAATTTTTAAAATTTTGTGATATCACTATTTGTAATTATCACATTATAAAGTAAAATAATCACATTCAGCAATATGAAATCAGGACATAATCCACTCTTCACCATGCCATCATATTTATTGGTGTGAGGAAAAGCATGTAGCAAGTGACACTTTTTTTCATTTGGGGCTTAAAAATTATTCAATAATATAATTTTTTTTTTTTTACATCATTGCTAATATAGGTGGTGGGAGTCCATGCCACACAAATTACAAAGAGAGAAATAAAAGGGAGGGATAAGAGCCGGTGAGGATTCGAACCTCCAACCCTAAGGTTAGAAGTTGAAGACTTGGCCATCAGGCTAAGCCCAATCCCCAATATTAATATATCTCATGAATTTATTTACTGAATAATATAGTATTAATATTTTCTCAATTTATTTAATTAATTAGTGAGAGTTCACCTGATGGTAAGGTAAGTAATTTTATCTATCCAAATTAAAGTTTCAATTTTGAATCCTCACTCATTTACTGTTTGTAACATATCTTTGTCTTGTAACCCATTTAATTTTCCAATATTTTATCCCTAATACCCTATCACATATTATTTTTCAGATTATATGTTTCGTTTTGATTAAAATTTAGTTGCAAATTTAGGAATTGCCGAATATATTGGGACCAATTTACTAAGATTTCGCTAAACCTACAAATAAAGGGAACAGCCCTGCTGAAATTTGATGATCCGGAAATTTTTGAGATTCAATTCCGACCATTTAAGCCGCTTTTGCATATCTTGTTGTGTTGTTGAACAAAGTTATATGATATAAATGTTTACACAACACCCTTCATTATAAAAAAAAAAATAACAACATCTTTTATACAACACAACAACATAACGACACAATAAAAACCATTGCAATAACACAACAAAAACACGGTGCTAGACTAGGGCAATCCAGCAATGAATTGCGCGCGGTCCAACACGTATATAATGATGTGTTGGTAGTGGTTTAAAATAAACTTGGCGTAGGTCACATTGAAAGGCCAAGTTGATGGTCAATGAAAGTTACACATCACACCATGAAGACACGCTTATATACACACATGCAGATACGTTAAAGCAGTAAATCAACGTACGTAAGTGCATGGAAACTCAAGTCATGATCTTATGCTTTTTTTTTGTCTTTTTCCCTTTTTTTATTAGAGAGTCATGATCTTATATATATTATGCTCATAAATCATATTTACACTTACTATCTACTGATATTAAAAAGAGGTTACGAGATTGATTACCTCCACGTAAGAATTGGACCATGAAAAAGTGACGGATTAGAACTTTTCTTCCGAGTAAGAGTTAGATCTCGTGCAAATGCTGCTCCAGGATCGAATTCAAATTAGTCTATTTGGATGGCGTTGAATATCTTTCGATGTTTCAGACTAAAACATAAGTAATTAAGATTTAAGAGAGTGGTTGACTAGCAAGAAAATTAAATTTTGAGTGTTTTAATGATGAAACTCGGATTGTCTAAAGTCAAATAAGTATACTCCTATTTCATTTTTTTTCAATCCAAGTTGATTAATTTGTATTAACTTTCACCGTCATAACGCATGACTTCCTTGAGCAATTAAATTGTTGCAGTACCACTAGGTGTATTGCGTGCCTCCGGGGGCAAATACGTGTCACTGTCACAATTAAATTTAATTAATTTAATCCTACCTCTAAGTACGTTTATGCATTCTATAAATTACAATTGAAAAGGGCAGCCTTAATTAGGTAAATAATAATTTTTTGAAATGATGAATTAAATACATAACCGCTCCACTCTTAGTAATAATCAAAAAAATTAGTTAAAAGGGCACATTGTGTTGACAAATTAATTAACACTAAATAGTATTTCCAAAACAGCTCAACATCTAGGCAGATATTCACAAGTCAATTTTCATTTTATTAAACTAATGAATAAACAAAAACAAGTAAATGGCAATTGGAAGTAAACTTATCAGACAAAAACCCAATTTGACATAGCATAGTAAGTTAATTAAGGGGTCTAACAATGTATGCCTCAAAAGACTAGAATAATTTCAATAGTAGTATTTATTAATTAGACTTTACATATGACTTGACTTTAATTACAGCAAACATGTTACTGTCAGAGTAGCTAATAATTTGTCCACACGGATATAAATTAGTTGTCAGAGGTAACAATCAAGCATGCATTGCATGGCAGAAATTAAATTAAGGCCTAGACCATTTGGCCCAAATTTAGATTCCTAGGACAAAATGCCCCATAAGCCTTGGCAATGTGCACAAACAAAATTTTCAATTTTCAAACAGAATTATTTTGGAGTGGTCCATCAGTTTTCAGATACGGTCCCAACACTGATTGATTTTGAAAAATCAATGTACATTATTAGAATCCTCTGAAGGCCTATGTATAATGTACGTATGCAAGAAAAAATCAACACAACCCAAGCTTCTTGTCTTCGATTGTGAAGGATAATTTTGGAGGCGTATAGAGGCACCACATTAATACTTGAGGCAATCAAAACTAATAGTAGTGTCATAGGGGGTGAAGAAATAGCACGATGTGTTGTCGAGAAAGTATAACAGATTTGTACCAAAGAAATTGGTTGAGGACAAAGAACCCATTTGGCATTGTGTAGAAGCATGTGTGTGTTGGGGAAGCATCATGCCCAATTTCATTCCGGGAAAGTGATAACCACACAGTTATGTAGCAGCTAGCTATCTAACAATTGGCTAATCTGGCCTCTTTCAACAATTTTCCCCTTTCGGCACAATTGTGTCAATTCAAATGGGATATGATGAGGGCCCAAAAGGGGAGAAATCATCGACGATCCCCATCTATGTTGTTCATGTGCCTTCAGAAGAGGTTAACTCACCAAATCTGCAGTGACCAGTTTGGTCTTGTGTGTGTAAAATTAGAGATGGAATCAGTGAATGTTGAGCAAATGCCAAAGCATTTCACATTTGTCCAGACAGCTCTAGGAACACAAGCTCTAACATGTTTTGTAGATGTCCAAAACTCAGCCTGGCAAAGAAATACATGTGCTACAGGCTTTCATCAAGAGGAGCTCTTAAGGGAACATTTTGAGATGATCTGATCATTGACGTGTAATACTTTAAGACCTTATGGTTCTTCGACCTGTTGGCTACATGTACCCGAAAACACATTCCGTACCACTCGAGCCAATGGATTTCATGGATCAATGTTGTTGAAGAGAAGCCCAAGTAAAGCTGGATAAAGATAGCATTACTAGGACAGATCATGTATTCCGGAAAAGGGAAGTTGCTGTATTTCTTCTATTGCTCGACTGCTATCTCATTATTTTCTGTGCGTGGAGGGCGCCACTTTCGCTCAAAGATGCTCCTTTCCACCACTTTACATGGCTCTAACTTCTGGTCAATTACCTCTAGCAATTCTTGTAACCCAACGCCAGTTACTGCAGATACTTTGACAGGGCTAGTGGGTTCGGATTGACATTGAGAACCTTTATCATCAGCATTCAAGACCCCTGATAATTCACTTCGTTGGGAGCTTACAGTTTCGGATCCTATAGAGCGGTCCTCATAATTCGCCCGAGAGTCCGGTTTATCATCACCAGAGAGCCAATCATCAGAGCAATCAATCTGTTCGAAAATGATGCCATCTTCAAGTTCTCCTGAGGGATCAGCTTCCATATCTTTTTCATTAGCATGCTGATCAGCCAACTGCTCGGCTACAGAGCTGGAATCTTCTTCACCTGAGAAACTGCTATCATAATCTCCGTCTTCAATTTCAAAGCCGTCTAATTCCTTGTCCACAAGATCAACCTGAAGGAGATTTAAGGAACAGACAATTCAGCTCGGCAGCATCTTTTGCTTTTCCGAGGCTTTCTTACATTTTGAGAATGTATAGGCTCCCTCAGGATATTAGGCATTAGCAACATTTCTTGCATATTATGTAAATTTATGCATAATCTCACAATTTGATTTTTTAATCTCCCCATAAATTTTACCTTGGTAGCATGTTGGTGTTCTCACAGGGTTGGTGGTGTAATATATACATACAAAACAAGCATGAGATACGATAAGGTAATTACCTTGTTCCAAACTTCGATCATGTTCCGGAGCTTGTCCTCTGACACACCAATCTTCACAAGAACTTGCATGACAGACTCGCGGTGTTCATCAATATTTGGAGCACTTGAGTCCAGTACATGCTGTAAAAGTTATAAACTTACCAACCATGTAGAATAACACCAACTTTTGCTACAAACAAACCTAGGAGCTTTAAATTCATACCAAAAGCAGGTCAGCTTCAACGACCTCTTCCAAGGTGGCGTGGAATGCTTCCACGAGCTGCAAAATAAAGCACTCGTGAGCACAAATACTGTGTGAGCACTAGAAAAATATTTCCCACAAAGTGCAAAGAGACACCTGAACAGGCAAATCTGAGATGAACCCAACTGTGTCACTAAGAAGCACTTTCCTCCTAAATACAAAGTATTCAGTAAATGATAAGAAAATGGAAGCTTGTCGAGGGAGAGATTAACACTGTAAGGTACAGCAGAATGTATTACCCAGATGGAAGAACCACACTGCTTAATTTTGGATCAACTGTCGCAAACAATCTGACATGAATAAAATTCCATTGTTAAGGATCCATAATGGGCATAAACAAGCTGAAATATTACATCACATGAATGTTGAAGTTGGCACTTGGCAGTGAGATCCACAAAGGACCAAAAGCTAATATTAAATTTCCTTTGCCTTACCGATCATCACAATACATATAACTGTTTGATAGCGCACTAACTAATGTAGACTTTCCCTGAAAAGAAGTACAAAAATTAAATATTTGCATCATGCTACTTTAGTTGGAACAGATGAAAATATCAGTGCAAGCTACTAACAGCATTTGTATAGCCAACAACAGCAACTGTAGCAATTTCTTGCCCTGGTGCCCCTCCCTGCCTTTTCCGAGCTGCACGTTGCATAGCTCGAGTTCTTCGAACTTCTTGGATCTCAGATAATAACTTCTTCCGACGATCCAATATTCTAAGGAAAAAAAATAGATAAGTAACACAAAATTAACAAAGTTTAAAAATTGCCAAACAAATACTTTTGTGGCGAAAGTACATTCCAGGCAGTAGGCTTTTCACATGCACAACGCATTTTCAGAATCAAAATAAATAATGTTTTTCCCCATAAAGTTACTAAAGTTATGCCAGGCAGCATCAGATGCATCCAGATAATTTACAAAACTATCAACGTGTAAAGGGTGATGGCAACATCACTGGTTTTGCTAAGATGGAGAAAATCAGAAAATAGTATAGACGATAGCAAAAACACTAAAATGAATTGCTATGTTGATCTTCAATCAATTTCATTGTCAAGAGTGAAATGTATGGAAAGGGTCCATTTAATGCATATATTCAATACAATGCACCTACTGAAGGAAATTCACGCTTGCATGTAGAAAAAATGACACCTTTTCATAAAAAAATAAAGAAATGCATTGCATTAAGAGAAAGAAATTCTTCTCCAAGTGGCAACAAGTACAGATACTAGTTCGGAAGGAACAATCTGCATTTAAAATAATAGAGAAGACCTTCGTCGTTGAAGCTGAAGCTCAGTTTCTCCAGCACCACTGATGAAACCACGGCCTCCACTTCCTCTCCTGCAAATCATTAATGCATGCACAATTAAAATAACACCAAAGTAAATATGGAAATAATAGTAACATTTCTGGGAAGTACAATAGATTTTGATCCTTATACATCCACAAGGTTTCCTTTAAGACTATGGAATTGCATAATAGCACGAGACAAATACACTTACCCTCTGGCACTCACAACTTCTGCTTCTGCAATGCCACCAAATGTATAACGCCCATCAGGACCGCGTACTCGTACAAGCCTACTTCTCTTGTACATTAGAGCCGCCAATTCAGCCTGTAATTCAACAAAAAGTCATACAAGCATTAACACTGACATCATTAGTTCGTAAAGAACAAAACTAGGACAGTAAAATTCAAGATTACCTGTAGTTTAGCCTCCTTTGTTTGAGCATGAGCATTAAAAATCTCTATTATAAGACCAACACGGTCCAGGACAGGTTTACCCCATGCCCGCTGTAACAAGATGAACACATAGGATGAGGATGATTATTACTTTCATGGTTAAGAATATGAACTATCCAGACAAGGATATATTATCATACTCCCGCCGTTCGTATATAAATGTCGTTTAGCATAAAAAGGTTGTTCATAAATAATTGTCGTTTTATAAATTTAAAGGTATTTTTTCTACTTTTAAAAGTAATTATTACTGTCTAATATTTTATTAATAGAAAAAGTTGTCTTAATATGCATGAACTTTTCTAAAATGAAAAGAGAGAGTATATATTAAACTTGCCTCAAGATTCCGCTGCTGTACACCAGTGAGGATAGCATTCACAAAAATGGCATCCACCCCTTCCTGCCAGCAGGAAGAATAAGGCCTTGATTATTCCAATTATAACGCCAGTTCCGGATGCAATTTTCGAGAAATGTTACAGAGCTCAAACATGAATTAAATGTCCTACCTTTGCATCCAAATCATTTATGTGGCACTTTACATTGCCCAGCGTCCCAACTCCAAAGTATGTATCTGTGACATCATTACATGCAAATGCGCTAAGCTATATCCACGTATACTTAAATATAATAACAATGAATGAGACATGTTCCATCCAGTCATTGAGACTTAAATAAATTCGCATATTCTTCTTAGTACTATATCTTCTATAAAACTAAAGGCTAAAATTTGGATTTGATATTTGCCCATTTGCCCGTGCAGAGGGATCTAAGTTTCCGCTTTTCAGTTTAGTACCTAAAGAACAACAAATGAGCAAACGACTGCCTCAATTCTCTGCTTTAAGTTCACAGACTTCACTTCATCAATTATTTCCACAGAATTATATGGAGATTTGCAGGCCATGAGCTCATTCATTCATATAATAGTGATAAAAAATAATAATAATAATAATAATAATAATAATAAGATAGTCTTTAGACTAGTTGAGAAGTGTGTATTTATTACTCTTACAGGCTACAGCAGTGGTAGATGAGTTAAAATAGGATTTTGCATCACATTGGCTGCTGAACTAATATAGACATACAAGCACTACGAGTAACAGAACAACTATTACTACATTACAATTTCAACTCCAAAAACAGCAGTAAATAACATAGATACCAATCAAACTCATGAATGCCATTTATACACAAACAGCAAACAGATGACTAACCTGCCCTAGGTGACCTGGCAACAGGATTCTGAACAACAAGATGAGGCGGCATTTCCTTGTCCAGAAATTCAGTCGCATAAAAACCATCCCGCTGTTGTTCAAGAGAATTGGCAAGATTCAACGCCTCCTCAAGCTTCAACTTCAAATGGGGTTCCGGTCTGATCCTGGGCTGTACCACAAATAGCCTAGGCGGGGAATCGGCGTCGCTATCGAGCTCATCATCGTTTCGATTTGCATGCTTTCTATGTAGAATCGGTGAATTGGAGAAATAACAAGAAATGGGAGGAAATTGCTCAGGTATTGCTGCGGAAATCGATGATGAAGAAGAACAAGGGTTTAGCGGCGATAACAGAGACTTGATGGAGAGCTGCGCACGCAGCTGCAATAGGGTTCTGGCCATTCGATTATTCTTCTTAGAAACGGGCTATGGAAAGAAACTCGATCGCCCGTGCAGAATTCCGGCGAGACGAAAATCAATTGAAGATGAGGAAACGGCGGTTAATTGAAGAAATTGGTCGACTGAAGGCGCCTAATTAGGCAGACGTACCTACGTCACTGCCGACTCAAAGCACGACTTTAATTTATATGTTTAACGTATTTGCTGAAATCGTGTTCTTGTTTCTTTTTTTCATTCTTGGAGTCCATTTCGTGAATTTTGTTTCATTTTACTTTTATTTTGGAAAACAATGTTGTTTACTGATACTGTATAATAATTTTTCACTTTTATATTTTGTATTGAGTTATTGCTAGAGGATATTGTGGTCCTTTACTTCAGATGGTCGTGGGGTACTGAGTTGTTTCGTAGTGGCGGAAAGTTTATCATAAAGTGAGCACTATGTAATCGCTGAATAAGGAATAATCAATCAGATTTTGATGACTCAATACTCATTCCAACAACTTTTCTCTCTCTACAATTCTCTGTCTAAAATTCTTCAGCTACAATTCCTCGAAGATCCCTTTCTTCATTACTTGATATCTTCCTCGAATTGTATCATTAGTATCAGAGCATCATCTTGATTCTGGGTATGTTCTGGGGCAAACTCGAAAAAAGAAAGCTCAGCAAGCAGCAATGGAGGAATCAATCATATCATTGGTAGAGCAGCAAAAGGTTTTAGCTCGTCAAATGGGGAGCAGAACACGAAAATTGTAGATCAACAGATAGCTTTCTCGTAATTGATCGATCAGATCAAAGCATTGACGCCAGGTAGTCCTTCTGCCTCCGAATTATCTGGAGTTGATTCTCATCCTAGAACTCCTAATGCTGAAATGGTGTTAAGGGGTAATTTGCACTTTAATCCTAAAGTAGAGTTTCCTCAGTTTAATGGCACTGGTGCAAGAACTTGGATTAATAAGTGTTTAAAGTATTTCTCTCTGTGCCAAATACCTGATACTAAGAAGGTGGATTTGGCATTGATGCATAGGTGGGTAAAGCTGAAGTGTGGTTTAGTAGCTATTCATTTACTCGTACCAATATCACTTGGGAAGATTTTGTGGTGGATGTTAGTACACGATTTAAGGATGAAATTGAGCCTAAATTAGTAGAGGAGTTCAATAAGCTACATCAAGGGGGAAGTCTGGATGACTACATTGACAAATTTGAGGAACTGAGAGCTTTATTGTTGATGAAAAATTCACTACTTCCTAATGATCATTTTCTGGATAGTTTTATTGGGGGATTGAAACCACACTTGAAGGCCTTTGTGAGGGCTTTCAAGCCAATCACTCTCGCTGAAGCAATAGATTATGCCAGGTGCCAGAAAGAAACTGTTATGGCTCTGAAGGGGCAGGACAAAACTACCAGACCTTTTGGGACCAACAGACCCTTATTGCCAACTCCCCAGAAGCCTGCACCACAGGTACCACCTACTAGTAATACTCAGCCAAGGTCCATTCCTGCTGCAGTTAGGGCTGAGAAAATTGTAAAAAGATTATGCTATTATTGCGATAAACCTTTCGAGAGGGGACATGTATGCGCAGGAAAGGGGACTCAACTGTTTGTGGTGGAGGTCGATGGTGTGGATGAGGAGCCTGTGGTGGAGGAAGCTGTAGGGGAAGACGCTAATGCAATTGGAGATAACTTAATGCCTCACATTTCTGTGAGTGCTATACATGGCAATCAGGGCTTTCAAACCATGAAAGTAACAGGCTATTATGGTCACAAACCTTTACACATATTGTTGGATTCGGGCAACACTCATAATTTCCTCGATATCAACTTGGCCAAAAAACTGGGGTGTAAGTTTGAAGTTGTTCCTTGTAGACCAGTCACTGTGGTAGATGGAAATCAACTTCAGTGCAAGTATGTGTGTAAGGTTTTGCCTGGAGAATACAAAGGACCACATTCAGGTCTGATATGCTGCTCATCCCACTTGGAGGTTATGATGTGGTGCTGGGTGTTCAGTGGCTGAGCATGCTTGGAATAGTTAAATGGGACTTCAAAAGGCTGGAGATGGAGTTTAATTATGAGGGTGTGCATCACGTTTTGAGGGGTATGAAGCAACAGGTAGCTTTAACTGGAACTCACAATATGGCCAAGGAGATGAATCACTCAATCCACCCGTGCCTACTGCAGTTTGTTGCAACAGCGGACAAGCCGAGCATCAAGGATACTGATTTCCAGTGCTTCGCTGGAGAAGTGGATGGCATTCCCCCATTGCTACAACCTCTCCTTGAGAAGTTCTCTAATCCTTTCCAAGAACCCGAAGGTCTCCCTCCTTCTAAGGGTTTGCACGATCACAAAATACCACTTAAACCTGATGCTCAGCCAGTAAATATCAGGCCCTACAGGTGTACCCCTTGAAGCAGAAAGACATCATTGAATAACTAGTCTTAGATATGTTAAAGTCTGGTATTATACAGGACAGTTGTAGTCCTTTTGCGTCACATGTAGTCATAGTGGGCAAAAAAGATAGGAGTTGGAGATTATGCGTGGACTATAGGGCTCTCAATCAACAAACTATAAAGGATAAATATCCTATCCCTATGGTGGATGAACTGATAGATGAGTTGGCAGGAGCGTCTATGTTTAGCAAAATTGATCTCAGGGCAGGTTATCACCAAATTAGGGTCTGTCCAGCTGATGTGCATAAGACTGCTTTCAAAACACACAATGGACACTATGAATTTTTAGTGATGCCCTTTGGCCTCACCAATGCACCAGCCACTTTCCAAGGTCTTATGCATGTTGTTTCTAGAGCTCAGCTGAAGAAGTATGTTCTTGTTTTCTTTGATGATATCTTAGTTTATAGTCCCACTATGGAGGTTCACCGTGAACATTTGAAGGAGGTATTTGTGGTTATGAGGCGACACTGTCTATTGGCAAAAAGAAGTAAATGTTGTTTTGGAGTTTATAGGGTGGAGTACCTTAGCCATTTTATTTCTGACACTGACCCTAGCAAGGTGCAGGCTGTACAAGATTGGCCCACTCCATCCAATGTTAGGGAACTCAGAGGGTTCCTGGGGTTAGCAGGGTATTACAGGAAATTTGTCAAGGATTATGCCACCATCAGCAAACCTTTGACAAAATTGCTCAAGAATGGGGCCTTTGAGTGGTGTGAAGCAGCTGCTCACGCATTCTCAACTCTCAAGATAGCATTTTGCACAGCTCCAGTCCTTGGTATCCCTGATTTATCCAAACCATTCATAGTGGAGACAAACGCATCTCAGCAGGGCATTGGTGCAGTACTGATGCAGAACAATCACCCTATCGCATATATCAGCAGGTCATTGGGACCTAGGTGGCAATCTTTATCTGTTTATGAGAAGGAATTGTTGGTTGTTGTTTTTGTAGTGCAAAAATGGGAACAATACTTGGTTCACTAGCCATTCATCATTAAAACAGACCAAAAAAGTCTCAAATGGTTGTTAGAAAATAAAATCTCTACCCTATTTCAACAATTTTGGTTATCGAAACTAATGGGTTATTCTTATGAGATCCAGTATAAACATGGGAAAGAAAATGTTGCTGCTGACTCACTTTCTAAGCAATCTGGTGCTGAGATCTCGTGCCTAGCTATTTCCTCAATTGATTCATCACTGTTGGATGAGATTAAGCAGAGACGGAACCTTGACCCTGCCCTGCAATATTATATTCAGCAGTTACAGCAAGGTGTGGCAATTCCTCATTATTCATGGCTACAACATCAACTTCGTAGGAAGGGTAAACTGGTGGTAGGGCCGAATGAAGGTCTCAAGAAGAAAATTCTAGAGTATTGGGACATTCTTCCCTAGTGGCTGGTCATTCAGGCAGAGAGGCCACTTTGCAGAGGCTTAAGAATTTGTTCTTTTAAAAGGGGATGAATAAGTCAGTTTCTCATTTTATAGGAAGATGTGTAGCGTGCCAAGCCTGCAAATATGACAATTCAGCTTACCCGGGCCTCTTACAACCTTTACAAATACCCTCTGAGGTATGGAAAGATGTGTCTATGGACTTTATTGAAGGCTTACCTAAGTCAATGGGGTATGATGTCATATTCGTAATGGTTGACAGAATGAGTAAATATGCCCATTTCATGGTGCTTAGACATTCGTACACTGCCTTGGAAGTTGCCCAATCTTACTTGGATAATGTGTTTAAATTGCATGGAATGCCTAGTACAATTGTTAGTGATAGAGATCCTGTCTACATGAGCCAATTTTGGCAAGCACTCTTTGTTATTCATGGGGTTGACTTGCTGATGTCTTCCTCATACCACCCTTAAACCGATGGCCAAACGGAGGTGGTTAATAGATGTCTTGAGGCCTATTTGAGGTGTATGTGCTCACAGCAGCCTAAGGATTGGTGTGAGTGGATTTCGTTGGCTGAGTGGTGATATAACACCACCTACCATGCCTTCATTAAGATGACTCCATATGAAGCTGTTTATTGTCAAGCGCCCCCTATACATATGCCTTATCTTCCTGGAGAAACTTCTATGGCTGTGCTTGATAGAGGAAATAATACAATTGTTAAAGTTTCAATTGAAGAGAGCTCAAAACCGAATGAAGCAGCAAACTGATGCTCACAGGAAAACAAGACATTTGAAGCAGGAAATTGGATTTGGTTGAAGTTGCAACCATACAGACAGGCTACAGTGCAAGTTAGGGACAATGATAAGCTCAGTCCAAGGTATTTTAGACCCTTTCAAGTGGTCTCCAAAGTGGGAAAGGTAGCATATAAGCTGCAATTTCCATCCCATGTCAAGGTACATTCCATCTTCCATGTTTCTCAGCTGTAACTTTTCACGGAATGCTGCCTAAGGAGCCTCACATCCCTCAGTGGTTGCACGGAGTTGACCCTGTTACCCATCCTCAACCTAAAGCTATCATTGAGAGAAGAATTAAGAAAAGGAGGAATAGAGCAGAAATCCAGTATCTAGTTAAATGGGAGGGAGTGCCTATCACAGAAGCTACCTGAGAATGGCCTGCAGAATTCGAGAATCATTTCCCTGAGTTCAAGGTCACTAATGAGCAGCTTTAAGGACAAAGCTTTGGCTCAAGAGGGGAGGAAAGAGGGGAGGAATGATTCTGATATTATAATTTTCTACTTTTATATTTTGTATTGAGTTCTTGCTAGAGGCTATTGTGGTCCTTTACTTCAATTGGTTGTGGGGTAATGAGTTATTTCGTATTGGGTGGCAAGTTTATTACAAAGTGAGCACTATCTAATAGCTGGATAAGGCATAATCAGTCAGATTTTGATGACTCAATACTCATTCAAACAACTTCTCTCTCTACAATCCTCTGTCTAAAATTCTTCGGCTACAATTCCACAAAGATCATATCTTCCTCGAATTGTATCATTTACCACCAGTTTAATAATATGAATTATGAATAGTTTAGTATATAAATAAAATAATACTAGCATAAATTTGTATGACTTGACGTGCTTTGTCTATAAAAACAGACCGATACTTCAGCTTTGTGTCGTTTGATAGTTGGCTTTCTAGCCCCTCTTTTGTTGAACAAGAAAACAACCGCACAGATCTGCTTTAATTCAAAATTGCTTATAATTGGATTGTAAGGAAATACATGTATTCATTTTGAGAAATGTGAGTCTACTAAATAATGAGCAAAACAATAATTGAAACATATATTAAAAGTAGAGTGAGTGAACAAAATCTGTCAGCTATGAGCTACCACCATCCCTGTCCTTAGCTTTCCTCTTCATCCCAGGTTTATGTCCCCTCTTCGGGCCCTGAACCAAGATGACTACCTTGTTAAGATACATGGGTTATCGATACAAGAACATATATTAAACAGATAATGAGAAATCTACCAAACAAACAGACATGAAGTCATGGATTATAACAATCCAATCATGGCAAAATACAACATTTGTTGTGTGGTTTTGAACAAGTAACCATCTCAGGATTTCATTTTCTAAGAGTGCAGGATACAATTTTTACCTCCGCAGAGAATGTTTTCAGAGGATCCCTACTTTTCTTAAACTTCCCTCCAAATCCTTTTCCTTTTCTGGGTTTGCGAATGGGGTTTCCCATGGCAGCTCTAGCAAGCTTTATGATCTGGCTAGCTTCTTTCGTTGCTGGATCTAATAAGTACTCCGGCACATTGCGCAGGTGGGGCGCAGGTGCCTTCTTGCTCAGAATTTTGTCATGCTTCAGCAGGTCTGCATAAAGTAAGTGATGGCCATAAAGAAGCTCTAGAACTGGAACTATTTTGACAAGTTAACAAGGTTTCATGACACAACATTGATATGATTCCTGAGAGCCCTTACCTAAATCCCGAGGATTTTCTTGAAAATGAGACTTTAACCTGCATAGGGTCAAGGAAGTGACCAAATCCGATTAGAAGATTAACATGAGGGAACCTTGACCAGCAATGTTGGCCAAAATACTTGATCCAAGTACAAATGCCAAGGTAGCAAACATCCATACAAATCCAATCTATTATCTAGCAAACACCCATGAAGTTGTACAAATCTAATCTATTATCTATCCATCACCGAAAACCCATTTGGTGTTCCATTCCAAATTAACACCATGTTCAATAATTTTTGCCCATACACATGCAAAACACATGCAAAAATTATGGAAGTGAAGCAAGCTGCAGGCACAAAACTGGACAGCAATTTTTACTCCTTACTACTTAGACAATTGAGTAAAACCAACTAGAGGGTGTTTTAACCCTTAATGATTCTCCAACAGACTAGCTTGGTTCAAAACACAATGACAATCAAAGAACCACAACAATATTACAGTTAGAGATTCTAGTAATAATAACTCACTTTTCAGAATTGAGGATTTCATTTCTCAAATCTTGAGCTCGGGATTCCCTCACTGCAATTTTTGTTACACTCCTTGCAACATCCTGCATATGGTCAAGTCAAGTTTGAGCACAGTGTAGCATTGGTCATAAAAATAAACTCAACATGTTACATCAACCAATACAGCAGGTAGGAATCCAATACTTCTTTGATTGATTTCATCATCTTTCATTACAACATCGTAAGGGCTTGCACATGAAAAATCAAAACTACGGCGGAAAATCAATATTCATTCCCATTGGATAGATAACAGTAAAATAAGGTGAACGTGTACTTTCACAAAGATGTGAAAATACACAATTTCATTAGTCATTGGTTTCGATGGTGAAGTTAGAGAGATAATGGCTGCAGAAAAGATCAGCAAAACTTATATACAAGGTAAAAGAAGGGTGCTGCCATTTGCCATTATGTTCTATCCAAATAGTATAAACTGAGCTACTCCCCGAAGATTCCTCACCCTGTATAAAAAGATTTGACCTAAAGCAAGTAATAATTTATACTAGGTCTCAGAAGCAGCTAATGTACATCAAATGCACAAGGCAATACCTGAATCTTCGAAACCATAACTAGAAAAGATTTTTGAGGATTGCTTAACCTATAAGCATTGAAGCTTTTCCTTGGTTAATATAGATTAAATTACCTCAGCTCTATACCGCCATGACTCCGCAGCATTGTGTATAATTGGAGAAAACGGAGCAATAAATTTTGAATCCTCGTCATTATTTTCACCCAAAACCGATTTTATCTCTTCAAAAACTTCCATCTCCTCAGGAGACACCTACTCCAGGAGCAACAATAAAACAGAGAGCAAATAAGATGACTATAAGGAAAACACTGACTTGAATTACATGATATTTTTTAACACAGAATGCAATTCGTTGAATTAAATTATACTCCGTCCCATTCACAATGTAGGTCCTTTTAGGGTTTAAAATTTTAACCAAAATGTAAGTCATTTTAGGATATTTTCAATAAATATTCACATATTACCCCCATTTATCCATAATTAATTTTCTCTCCTTTAAATGGAAGCATAATGAAGCATAAAGTAGGAAATACACAAATTTCCCAATAACCTTGTAGGTCTCTAAAAGGGGGAACATTTTGAATCGGAGGAAGTATTTACTAAGTGGTAAGTTGTGTCGAGGCTAGAACTATGAATCAATAATCTTACAAGAGAGACTGCTGCACCAGTGTTATATCCTCTTCCAGTACGTCCAATCCGATGCACGTAGCCTGCAGCCGTTTTAGGCATATCAAAGTTCACCACCTGACGAAAATAACAATACGCATATGTGAGGAATAAACTTGTCTTTGTTAAACTAAAATTAAAAATTCACTAAAACCAAAGATGTAGAAATAAAGGAATGCAAGTATAAAGAACAATGAACTATTCTGAACTTTCAACAAACAAAAGATATAAATAATAAAGCGCTACTAGTAACAAAACATAAAATGGAAAACAGAAATAGAGAGAAGGAAATTTAATTGGCTTTTAAGGACCACTCCTTGGCACTGAATGGATTGAAGGCTTCGGGTAGCTGTAGATAATTTTCTGAGATGATTTATAGTTGAAACTTGGAGATAAAGTGGGGTGGTTCAAGCTTCTAGGTTCAGAGGGAGTGAATTCACACTAGCCTTCCCTCCAAAAGCAAAATGAAAAAGATATTAAAACCCTCATCTAAACCAACATGCATTTACATAACTGTAAGTGTTGACTCGTCCAAATTTTGTGACAGTACCACATTTTTTTCTAAATCAACCAATGCATTGCTGCATCCCCCATTAAAAGACCCCACCTGACCTCACAATGTCAACTTCCAATGCATGTCAAATAATAAAAATCATAAAAAGTTGTGTGTGCTCATGTTTATGATGTTACTATCAAACTCTACCATTGAGATGAACCCAGTTATAAATTAGGACAAAAAAATATTTCAAATTTTGTCAAATCAAATTAATATAGTTGAAAGGATAGGGAGCATAAAAATAGTAATAAAAAACCTGACACAGCAGAGTTGGGAAAATCAATTCCACAACCAAAAGGATCACAAACTAGAAGAATACACATGACCGAAGATCCACAATACAGGCACTTTTGGACTCACCGTGTGCACATTTTTGAAGTCAATCCCTCTCACAACACCGAATTCTGCATCAAGTTTCTGCTTGGGATGCTTCTTAATTTTTTTTCGTGCAGTATGACTTTCGTTGTCATTGTGGCCCTCTTCTGATTTTCTCTCATCTGTTGCAATAAGGTAATCAAAAAGCCCAGCATCGAATTCCTGAGATCAAAAGCAAAAGTTTATAATCATGCTCAATAGCTCCATTTGAATGACTTAGACTAAAAGAAACATAAAATAGAAGCTTAGATACAGCAAAGTGAAAGTTAACGAGTACCTCTAGAATATGTTGACATGAATTCTGAGGCAGTTCAGCATTTAAAACTGCAGATTTGATTCCAAACTGAAACATTAAAACCATGTAAACCTTGTGATTCCAATAACATACATGAAATTATCAAGATGTTATGATAAAATAAATTACTGCATCCTTAGAGAAGGTGCCGTGTTGTGAAAACAGAAGAGCTTCTTAAATCCATAAAAACAGAACATTACAGTATGGCATTGTCACAGCACAGTCCAAAAATTTCTTAATTTGGTTCACCTATACTATTCCGGATAATAAAGTCCAATAAAACCATCTCTATCAAGAAGTGGGGCCTAATCTTGGTGCTATTGACAAAATCATAAAACCTTTACCTGTTCAAGAAACAGCCTCAGTCTAAAACTCATGTCAATTGAATTAGCAAAAACCAACACCTTCTTTTCAATCATCTCCAGCTTCGAGAGGGCAAGCATGTAGAGAAGCTTGTCACCAGTACTGCATGAAACCTTCAGAAGAAATCAAATTAATAAAACAGTTAATATACGGATTAGGGAGGCCATAAAATAAAATAAAAACTTAAAGACACCCATTGAAAATTAAAAGGGACAACAAACTGTCAAAGACATACAGATGTGACATCACGCTCCATAAAACAACATTAAGGTACAAAAACAAAAATGGTAAAAATACATGGATACTTACATAAAACTGCTGAACATTTTTGGGGATAATATCATCTTTTACATTTCCCACTTCAGGTAGTGTCAAAATGTAGGGATTATGTAAAATAAGCTTTTTCAGCTTTTCAACATAATCACTGCACAATATCCATGCAAAGAGAGGCATCAGAACTCATCATTAGTAGCCACCTAATAAACAGCATAACTATTTATTAAGTTAATTTGCCCAACGATATTAAATTTAAAACATATTGTTTCAAAAACACAGAGGGAGAGTAGTTGATCCCACGGATAGAGTTGATTTTAATTTTGAAAGGAAATCAAAATAATCCAATTTAAAAAAGAACAAGCAGAAAATTTTCAATTCATGGTCTTCATGTGATTCCCAGCTCACTGTCTAGTAGATATAAAGCTGTAACAAGTATTCCATGAATTTTAGTCTCTATTATAGCACAAAACCAAGACACTGTTTTAACAAAAATCAAATATCAGATTCAGGATGCTTGTGTGTGTTTCGCCTGCTTAAGAATAATACCCATCACCTCGGTGAGGCTGATGAAGAACAGATATATTAGCAAATATCATCGTACTACTGGAGACCTAACCATCACAAAATTTATCTTAAGCCAATATCATCATACTGGAGAGGGAGACCTAATTATGACATTTAATTTCAGTAGAACCCACCTTGAAGTAGCAGACATGAGGAGGCATTGGCATCGCTTTGGAACATGGGTTGAGAGTGCTTTGAGATCTTGTTCAAACCCATGTGACAAGAGAGCGTCTGCCTGTAATTTACCAAATAAATTAGATATATCTTGATAACATGACTGTAAGTCATGCACCCAGCATGTAAATACTAAATACAATTTTACAACTATGAGCATACATCATATGCCTAGATTACTAAAAAAGTGACTGTAAGTCATGCACCCAGCATGTAAATACTAAATACAATTTTACAACTATGAGCATACATCATATGCCTAGATTACTAAAAAAGTTCTACAATTCCTATAACATACTCTACACTCAACTGAAATGCTAATATCTCCTAGTTTATCCATAAAATACAAACATATACGAATATTGGAAATTATCAAGTTAAAACATTTTTTAGTCCCATAACTATAAGCTCGTAACATTTTTGGGACCCTCAACTATATTGGTTGCAAATTTCAGATAATAATTTATAAAATTAATCCTAAATATTCAAAGAATCTCGGAATTAAAGCACGTGATGCTACATAATGCAAGAGTGGGCTCCTCTACAAAATTTCCATACATGTGGATTGACACGGTGAAATATTTGTCAACATAAATTACTTATGTGGCAAATACTTGACTATGTCAACCCACATGATCATTTCAGAGGTGCCCACCTCAGCATAACGCACTTTAATTCCATCATATTTTGAATTTTTTATGGCTGTGTCCCTAAAATTGGAGCGATATTAAATATTATTGTCTCAAATTTGCAATTGGCTTACTTGAATGTCTAAAAATGCTACTACCTTATAGTTACGGGACTGAAAATGATGTGAACTCAAAATTATCATTGGGAAAAACTTGTACACACACACACACACACAAATATATATTCCTAGAGTTCCTTTTGGAAATTAATTTGCTATAAATGTATGTTCACATGTGGTAACAAACTTTGAGCATCAATAACTTACAAAGTTTAGATTGTTATCCAATAATTAAACTAGTATTATACTGCAAATAAAATCTTAAATATCTAAAATAAGGTAATCAGTCATTTTTTTCAATATCAACGGCTAGTATTGAAAAAATCAGAGTACATATTGTCCT
>MAYD01607547.1:0-10971 GCA_001909325.1 Ruellia speciosa
ACAAATTATAGTCAAATTAGAAGATGTGAATAGTGTAAAAGTCAAACTATTGTAAAAATAAAAAAACAGAGGTAGTATTTTGCAAAAATGTAATTATAAACACGAGTATAACAACATATTAAATTACACATTACAAATTAAATAAGCCCTTAATCATAAAAGTAGAAACGTATTCACTGTTTTTTATTTTATTCCCTCTGACATCTACCGGATAACCAGAAACGATATAACTCCAACCCACTCCGAGGGCCTCAACTCCAAGGCAATCTCCACCGTCAATACTTCCGCAAAACCAGTGAAGATCCTGTGGACCTTGCAGTCCCGGTACCCGACAAGAACCACCCTCTCAAAGAAAGCAGAGAAGTGTAAAAGAAGACAACTCCACAACCCACTGTCGGTACATAGCCACAGATCTGCGGAAGGAATTTCCCCAATTCGCTTCTCAGCAGCTCCCAGATCGATCGATACTCAATTTCTTAAAAAACCCACATCAAATGAGCTCTGCTGCAGATCAACGCCGCAAGAGAAAACGCATTCTCAGACAGCCCCTCGATTCGCCATTGCTGCTGTCTCTTCGTCACTTGTTTGCTGTAAGATCTCTCGTCCTCTGCTTCAGCTTCCTCACCTTACTTTATCTCTTGTCCCATTCAATCCCATTGATCACTTCTTCAGCTTTCCAACCCATTTTAGTAGTTTCGTCGAGCTTGTCTCTTCTGTCGTCTTCCAGCTACTCGACAACTGCTAAATCAGTTCAAGAATTTGGTAATTTCTTGCTGCCCCCAAAGTTGGAGGCTAGGGTTTTGTTCCCTGATCATGTTTTGTTGTTGGTTAGTGGTAAGAAAGCTGGAATAGTGAGTGTAGTGGATAACAAGCCTGCTGATGCATTCGAATGTGTTTATTATGGTGTTAGTGATTTTAGTGGTAATAATTATAATTCTACAGTGAAAAAGGTGCTGTCTTTGGATGAATATGATGGGCACACGGCTATTGTGAGATGCCCAATTCTTTCTGTGAATTATTTAGGTGGAGTTAGTTTGAGGTGGAGTAGTAAGAATGGGGTTTTGGGGGAGGACAGGAATGGAATGTGGATGAATAATCAGACATGTTCTTGGGACAATGTTGTGTATGCTGCTGTCCTGGATAAGGGCAGTGTTGTGGTGTTTGTGAAGGGATTGAATCTGCGGCCGGATCGGGTGTCGGATCCGGGATTGTTTACTTGTCATTTTGGGGTGGGGGGATGGCGAAGGGGAAGGGGGGCGAAGTTCGTGATTAGGACAAAGGCGTTAACCGCCGCGCAGGAGGTTGTGCGATGTCCGTTGCCAATGAGCTTGCGTAGTAGTGTTAATAAGGGGATTCGCGTAACGGTTGGAGTGAGGCACGGTGTTGGTGTGCCTATGCGCGCGCTTATGCCTTCCGTGGCGAGGATTTTTGGGTCCCGGTTTGGGGGAGAGGAGAGGCAAATGGGCAATCTGGGGAAGCACGAGCTATGCGTGTGCACAATGGTGTGGAACCAGGCATCCGCCATTCGCGAGTGGGTGATGTACCATTCTTGGCTAGGAGTTGGGAGATGGTTCATCTATGATAATAATAGCGACGATGGAACTAGTGAGGTTGTTGAGGAGCTCGATCGCGAGAACTACAATGTCACGAGGCATGTGTGGCCGTGGATCAAGACGCAGGAAGCCGGATTCTCACATTGTGCGGTGAGGGCACGGGGCAAATGCAATTGGGTCGCGTTCATGGATGTGGACGAGTATTTTTACTTCCCGTACTCGACCCCTAAGCACCCACGGTTCAGGAAATCGAGACATGCTGGCAAGAACGCCCTCCGCGATTTGGTGGCTAATTTCTCATCATCATCCCAATCAATTGCGGAAATCAGGACAACCTGCCACAGCTTCGGTCCATCCGGGCTGAGCTCACCGCCCTCTCAGGGAGTCACCGTTGGGTACACCTGTCGCCTCCAGAGCCCCGAGAGACATAAGTCCATCGTTAAACCTGATGCTCTCGACACAACACTACTCAACGTGGTGCACCACTTCCACCTCAAGAAGGGATTCAACTACATAAACCTGCCTCAAAACACTGCTATAATCAACCACTACAAGTACCAAGTGTGGGAGGTTTTCCGCTCCAAGTTCCACAGACGTGTCGCTACCTACGTCGTGGATTGGCAGCAGAACCAGAACGAAGGGTCGAGGGACAGAGTACCCGGCCTGGGTACCGAGGCCATCGAACCCCCCAATTGGCCACAGAAATTCTGTGAGGTTTGGGACTCGGGTTTGAGGGACTTTGTCCTCGCCAACTTGGCTGATGCTTCAACAGGCTTGCTACCTTGGGAGACGCCCGATCGCAATACTTTATCCAATCATACATAATTCGTTTATTAATTGTTTCACATTTTGTATTAATCTTGTCATTTACTGGAATAGATCAGAAAGAAAAGATCATAGGTTTGGGTATAGAAACTTGAGATAGATATATTGTTAAATGTTAATTTTAACTCTGCTTATATCTATTATTGAATAGCTTACAAATTCCTTACAGTTTCTAACTCTGCAGATGTCACTATTCCTTGTTATTGTCTTTTCATTCATTCAGACAATGTGCAAAACCTCAGCAATTACACAGAAACAGGAAGGTAACTACTTCAAGACAAACATAGTATTCACAGAACTTACACAGAAAAACATTATATGTTGAAAAGATCATTTTTTTTTTCGAAGAGATAAGTGGGGTCATGGATAATGCGATTTATTATCACATTCACAAATCCCACCCACCACCATAACCATTGGTGATTAAACGAACCAGGACCATATTGCAGAATATGCCATTTCGACGGTCCAAACTCACTTCTTTTTTCAGTTTCTTTCTGTAAATCTTTAATCATTATTTAAAAAATGAACATAAAAATTGCTTCTACAAATCACACTAGAAGAAGCACCCGGTTCTCGAGTCCCGGAGCGGCGCCCGCCACAGATCATGTGAAACCCAGACGTGTCTAGGGTATGCATCTCTTAGGACCTGGAGTCCATGGACCCTTCCCACGTTTCTCACCCTTTGCGTTTACTTATATAATTAATGCTCTTTGCCAGATGTCGTGGAGTTTAGTGAGAATGGGTTACATCGACGGTGTTGATTTGCTGGAGCAGCGCATGACCAGGTAAATACAGTGCGCCGTCGAGCACCAGAATATATCCCCCAATAAAATCACAAAACCCTCACTGGTACGTAAACTGATGCAGAGACTTTAAAATTTTATTATAACTCGAATTCACAATTGTCCACAGAAATTCCAATTGGCTGACGACCCGGAAGCTCTCGGCCGGAGTTTTACCCTACACGGTGGCGATGTCGACGGCGACTCATAGCAAAGGCTCGGAGAATTCCGATGGGAGGAGCGTCGACGCCGGTGGTGGGAAAGGATTCATGCTGTTTGGTGTGAGAGTGATGATGGAAGAAGGATCGTTTAGGAAGAGTGCTAGTATGAATAATTTGGCTCAGTACGATCAGCAGCCTCAGGACTCCAACAATGATGTCGCCGCCGGATATGCTTCGGACGACGTTGTTCATCCCTCCGGCAGGAGCCGCGAGCGAAAAAGAGGTAATTTTTTTTCTTTTAATTTTCTGTGCCCTTGAAATTTTTTATGAACTGATCGTAATTGTAGCCTTAAATTTGAATGGAAATTTGAGGATTTTGGTGATTTCTTTTTTTTATGGTAAATGACTTGTGATTTGGAATTTGACATGAGTAGGAGTTCCATGGAGTGAGGACGAGCACAGGCTGTTCTTGTTGGGGCTGCAGAGAGTTGGGAAAGGAGATTGGAGGGGAATTTCGAGGAACTATGTGAAAACAAGGACGCCTACTCAAGTTGCAAGCCATGCTCAGAAGTATTTCCTCCGCCGGACCAACCACAACAGGCGGCGCCGGAGATCCAGCCTTTTTGACATTACAACTGAGACGGTATTGTTCTTCACGAATTATTCCTTTTCAATTTGATGTTAATGGCACTTCTTCCTTGTGTTTTGACTTTTGATATATTCTGAATGCTCATTCGTATTCAGTGGGATTTAATTAAGCATCTCAACCTGACAGTCAAGGGAATTGGTTGCATAGCCATGACTTCATCATTAGGCCCAAAACTTGTGTTGTTTCATTTATTAGGAATATACTATCATTTATAGGAATAGGACTACTGTTTTGTGTCAATGATTGCTTCCCTGCTTGCTTGTCTTAATTGTCTTGTGCCAATAATTGTTTACCATCAAGCCTTAATTTTGGGCAATCTTGTTTATGGGTTAGTAACTAGGCCATAGAAATTTAGGATCTTTGCATTACACGTGACGACCACATAAAGTGAATAGTAGTCTACTGCCTAAAGCTTGAGAAAGTTATGGTCACAACTCACAAGCATTTGCTTGTCTTTTTATTTTTGGGATTACTTTGCTCTTTAGATTGACAATGATATTCTGTCTTTAAATGGCTCCGTTGTATTTGTATTTTGTAGTTTGTATCCTCTTGACTTTTTATATCATCTTGCATTTCAACAGGTTGTGACTTCTGCAAATGAAGATAAAATGCACAAGGAAAACCCACCTCAGCCACCAATAGTACCCCGACAAAACCTTAGCAAGAATCCAGAGAAGTTTCCCATGCCAACCTTTCCTGTGGCTGTCACGCCTCTAACCGTACCTATCCCAAGTGAAAACCCTATGGAAGATCTCACGCTAGGACAAGTCAATCAATTGAGCAATTCGCCCAGGCCCATCAGGCCAATTCCCATTTTACCCATGCCTCCATCTTCCAAAATGGCCAACTTGAACCTAAACAAGACCACAAACCTCAAACCACCATCCTTGTCACTTAATCTGTCGGTATCATCACAGTCACCACCACCCTCATCCGAGGAACTCCCATCATCCAATGAGCATTCACCACGTGCTCTGCATCCACCGGCTTTCCAAGCAATGCCCGCCAGCTTTAGTGGAAGTGGTGGGGATAGCATCATTAGTGTTGCTTGATGGTCTGCTGGTAATGTTGATAGTGATTTATGTGCTGTAAAGGTTGGGGGAATCTCCTGTGCTCCTTGAAAAGTAATGCAGTCTTATTTCCGCCGTTGGAAAAAAGGGAAAAAGAAGCAAAGGTGGGATAAAATAAAAGTGACTTTTAAAGTTTGATCAGTATAGCTGGGAATAGATTTCTGGGGATTAGATTATTGTTTGGATGGATAGGTTATGTTATCTTATCTTATTGTACAGTGTAGAATTAGGAAGAATGGAGCTGTGTTTAAGTAGTTGAGAGGATTCCTGAGTTGGTGGTGTCTCTAGTATAAACTATAAATACTCATTAAATGCTCACTCATGTGGGGTGATTTATTTGTGGTAGGTGTCATCTGTCTGTTGTTTGTATTTTCTGTCATTCCCTTAAGCATATGGAAATATTGTAACTTTTCTTTAAGGCTGTGGTCCATTTTTCACTGAAATAATTGTTCCTTTTCTTGTTTGTTGCAGTGGTGTTTAATGTGGAGATTAGGAGTAGGGATGTCAATCGGGTCGTGTCGTGTCGGGTTAGATTTTTAAACGGGATGAAACATCCAATCCTAACTCGATTCGTTTATTAAACGTGTCGGGTTCGTGTTGACCAGTATAATTTGCGTGCTCATCATAAGCCGCTTGGATACAATGTTGATTCCATTTAGGGGGCAGGCACTTTCATATGGTGGATATTTTGACTATATAGTCTTGCTTCTTAGAAAGAACTTTATTAAGCTATAGAAGCACCGCAGGGGTGACGCAGTAAGGAAGTTTTGGGTTTTGGAAAGCTTACGAAGTGTATAGATGTGGGAACCTTAACGCCCTTCGCCATGGACAGCTAAGAGGATGGCACGCACTTGGATCTATCGAGATAGATTGGTTTTAAGATAAGATAGAACCTTTCCAGGTAGCTTCTTGAAGCTGGAGATTAGGAGGTTGGGGTTGCCCTTCTTTTCCTCTTATTTCATTGCAGTGGTAAATGAATTGAATATTCTATCTCAATCATATACTTCATCTTCCCATGGTTCAATGATTTCTGACAGAGCTTCCCTTTAACAACGAAGTTGACTTTTGACATAAAATTAAGTTGCAATTTCTAGCGCACAAACAAAAAGGGATTATGAGTTAGGAAAAAACATAAACCAGTAAGATGATTTTGTTGTGATGACAGCCTGAATGATTTCAGAGCCTCAGAGGTCATCAAAGCTTGTAAAGCTTACACATGTTCAACAAAAACAAGCCAGTAATCCTTATTCAATTAATCCATTACATGGAACAGATCTTGCACACTGCAAGATCTGAACAAACACTTCACAAATTATTCAACATTCAGGACAACCTCAGTAGTCCACTTGAGATGAGGCAGTGACACTAGAGGACGGCCTTTCTAAATTGGGAATCCTCTGCCCTCAGTTCCTTCTGGTTCCTCCTGTGGAACCTGTTGATGTAATCTGTGAAGCGTTGGTCATCAGCAACACTATCATCGCCAGCTACAAAAATAACACAGGGCAATGAATGATTCTCCATCAGATACAATCCCCTCATCGGAGCCTGCTGCAGCTTCCTGCTGTTCATCTGCAAATTTGATGAGCCCGGAAATGTTTCGATAGGAATGTTTCTCCGCGCATGCCCTGAAGTCATACTTGTCGATGAAACCGATGTATATCTATGGATACTCTGCATTGCCTCCATGGATTTCTCACGTGCGAACTCCAGTTTATGTTTTCTTCTAGTTGGTGTCTGTTTCTTCCAAATGAACTTAAGTAGCAATGCTCAAAAAGGGGTTCTATACGGCAAACATATATATACAGAGGGATTTCACGATTTTATCACCTAAACTACTTTTCTTCACATCTACACAACAGAAAAAAAAAAAAAAAAAAAAAGGAATCCATCTTTTATCATCACAGAAACCAACGTCACAAAGCACACGTAATTTCGATCCAGGTATGCATTCTTGATAAACCTATTCAAGGGACCATTTCGACCGAAGAATGGAGCTGTTCCATTGTTAGATTTAGTTTGATTAGTTCATAATTGAGAAAAATTCATTCTCAATATTAAATTATTATTAGTAAGATATTTTACTAAAAATATATATACATGCTGTTATTATAAATGATAAATATTGGTTTAAATAAGAAATTACATGGGAAAGTAAATAAAATTAGTGAGATTGAGAGTCAATAAAATGTAAATAGAAACGACATGTTACACAAGTATATATTTTTGAATTCATTGTGAAATTTGAATGAAATAGCTTTATTAAACAAAAAATTATGTTACTGACAATACGCACATATATTATTTTTAAATCTACATTTAATTTATCTTAATTAATTTTTGTGGTATAATATATAGGAAAGAAAAATCCAATTTTTATTTATTTTTTATTTTTGATGGCATAAATACGTTCTCCTACAGCTCCTGAATCATTTTTGTTCGTTTTTATTCATTGGATGAAAATAACAAATTGAACCACGATCATTTTGATCCCTGACTATGCAAATTAAATAAAATAAAACATTATACAGATGAGGCATTAAGCACTATCATAAACAAACAGGCAGATTAAACCTCATCATAAATAACCAATGCTTCATTTTCATCAAACAGTTTGTGTGCAATGTAAAAGAATTGTATTCTGATTCTGACATTGAGTTGGATTTATATCTCAACTTTAGGATAAATATGGATGCCATGTAAAGAGGGCAGAATCTGATCATTTCTGATGAAGACAAGTCTACTTTGATCAGTCCCTCCATCCAAATCTAGATAAAGTTATCATCTTTTCCTGTAAGAAATTCGCGCCGCTGATTTTTATTCCAGACCCTTCAAGAATATCTTATCTTGCCCAGTTCTTTGGATTAGGGCATTAAGGATTTTCAGGGCTTTTGCCAAAATACTGAAAACTTTAGGGGCTAAATTAGAATACAGGATATATTGAGGAGCTATGTGTAATAATTCCCAATTGGAATGAGAGCTGGGACTTGGGGGATCTGAATTCAATTGCCCTAAGATTTCGACGACCGAGAAGAAGAGATAACAGCGACGAAGATGCTTTACTCGAGCAAACCCCCATTGATTCGACAGCTCCTCATGTCTATACTTTCGATTACCTCCATACATATGGCGATCGCGCACAATCGGTTAGTGAATTTTAATTTTTTTTGGTTAAGTTTGGATTTGAACTTGTATGTAGTAGAAATTTCTGTTTGTGAGATTATGATTTTCGGTAATTTGCTGTGGTAATTACAGAGAATTAACGGGGAGAACCTTGATGGGGATTAAGGAGACGCCAGATGGAAGCAACGTTACCTTTGATTGCTCTCCTTCGGGTCCTTGCATTCCTTGCTCTCACTCTGAAAAGGTACTTTTTCTCAACCCTAAATTTTTGGGGAATTGTAATTCTTACTGATTTTAGAATTTGTGCTAGAGTATCATCTGTGTAGAATTCTCATGACTACTTAGCTGATCATGTTGCTGCCTCTTCCAATTTAGATGCGTTGTTTAGATTCTTCAAGGTTTTTAGGCGAAGATGAAAGCTATTAACTTGTCGCTGCTTTGGCTTATAAAATGTTGTGGGAGATAATTGAATCCTCTATCTTGTGTTACTAAGACAACCCCTTATCATGGAATGCTTGGATGTTTATAATTCATTGAAATGAATAAAGATATCTTTTTCACATTAATTCCATTTGTTGCGTTATGAATCTTTGTTTCTTGTCGAATTTTGGCCTGATCGACGCGTTATGAGTCTTTGTTTCTTGGCGATTTTTGGCCTGATTGGCGTTT
Organism: Ruellia speciosa; assembly: GCA_001909325.1. Taxonomy (NCBI): domain Eukaryota; kingdom Viridiplantae; phylum Streptophyta; class Magnoliopsida; order Lamiales; family Acanthaceae; genus Ruellia; species Ruellia speciosa. Next base: position 8,833 of record MAYD01607547.1, read on the forward strand.
GGTAATTTTGTCTGATTGGAGGTTTTGGTTTAGTTGATTTGTTTAATGTTCTTAGAAGTCAGCAATGAAGAGATTTGTTCTGCTTTATTATTGCGCTGTGACCCACGTGTTCGAGTGTTGATGTATTTTCCTTCTCATGTATTCCAGAAGTAATAAATGTATTCTCATGCAAGAAAATTTTGATATTTCTTTAGAGTGATGAGAAATATTACTGTGGCGAAACTGGATATCGCATTCGTTTGAAATGTGTACCACCTGGATCCAGTTCAAAAGATGATAAAAGCCTTAAAACAGAGAAGACAAAACGAAGAAGATTGCTAGCTAATTCAGCCAAATCGAAGGGTGCATCAAGTTATGTCATTTACAGAAGCTGCATACCTGCCGTAAATGAAGAAATACTGTCAGTACTCGGTTTTGAGGTAAGTGTGATGCGTTATATACATCAGCCTTTTCTTCTACTGATGGAAGCTTTAAATTGTTTGGGCAATGTCAAGACAAGAAAATCAAAACTTACATATATGTATGCAATCACGGTGTCGAGGATGGATTTTAGAATGTGAGGTAGGGGAAAGAAAATGGGCTTGGGACCAAGTCATGACTCTCAACTAAGAAGCTTTAGGTTTTGCCTGTGACAATTATAGTGCCTTCATGATGAATACATTGGGCAGATGGCTCACTTGATATTTGTGATCAGGCTTCATATTATACTATAATTGATTAATAGGGAAAAGAACTATATTTGGAGCAGATTTTGAAATGATTGGACTGAGTTTAGACCGGTGATGAGTAATTAGATAAAGAGGAAAGGGTTTCTTTTTTGGTTCATAGGTTCCATTTTGTAGGTTCTTTGGTTCTTTTCAATCAGCTGCAAACAAGATCACAAGAACAATGTATTGACTAGTTGTTGTATTTCCTGTAATCCCTTACTTAGCTGCCAGTCTTATGGTGAGCCCTCATGGCGCAGCCTTGGACTACAAAACTACTTTAGTTTGCTGTCATTGTTCCATAAAACAAACATTGGATAGAACTTTGCCTTATGGACCGTATTAATTTTCTGTGGTATTCTCGTCTATTTGTTTCATTTGCCTGCATATTCCCATGGTTGTTTGTTACTAGTGATTCTGACAGTGTTGAATATTCTGTGCAGGCACTTATGTTGGCTTTGCTTGTAGGTAGTGGCTCATTTATTTACTTCAGACGAAAGCGAAGTAACCTGGCTGCAGGTGGTGTCCCAATGAGGGTCCCTACTAGTTCTAGGTTTTGATTATACTATCACCTCCACAATGGGTATGGGTTTTAACTTTTAAGAATTTGGATTCAAATCAAAATGCTTGGAACAATGGAGTTGAGTGGGGTTTCGAATTTATTACAACATACTACGTATATTTTTGGTAAGTGAAACCCTGGACTCAAATCCAAATGATTTGAATTCAATTTCGATTTCAATTCCTGATCAAACCAAACACCCCGGTATTTAATTTTTATATAATGCTACTATATTTTTGTCAAGGCGATAAAAAGTTATGACGAGTCAATTTGTTTTTTGTAACGTCACTGTGCTTTGTAATAGAGTGTTTTTCCTTGCGATTTTATCACAATTTATGCCTCGACTTCCTGTAACCTAGAAAACTTCACAGTTCTATATTCAGTGATGGACGGACAGAAAATCACATCTTAGGAAATAAACTTTTACACTTTAAAACTATAGTTGTAGGAAAAAATTGTCTGGTTATATGAAAAATCACAATTTTTTAGTGGGGACATATGGTATCTCAGTTGAAGTTGGAATTTAAGTTATTCTCTTTGCGTGAGAAACTCTGTCCAATGTAAGGCACAATTTAATGGAAGTACACGTGCAAGAACCGACCAGGTGCTTCCCTCAAATTCTTCAAATTCAACAAATGGGAAGACGTGGATTTCTACTCCTAGGACAACTGGACAAGACCTGACAAATCAAAAACATTGGCAGAACTGAAACAGGTTCATGGTACTAAAATCTACCTACTAATTGACCGAAAAAATTAAAATGAGATTACAGTTCAACATAATATACCCAATCAATCATCCATCATTGCCTTTTCACCTTTTTGAATAAAAACCAAAAAAAACATATACAAAGATAAAGCATACTCCCATTCC
>MAYD01607700.1:0-13526 GCA_001909325.1 Ruellia speciosa
CCTTAATAACTGACTTCAAAAACTTGAGTTCAGGAATATATGATTCATCTACAAAACCCATCTTGTGGAAAACCTGCCTCGCCTCATCTTGTGCCTTTTTCAGAACTTGCGGATTTTTCAACATCTCTGCCATCGCCCAATCCATAGTTGTGGCGGATGTTTCACTTCCAGCGCCCAATACATCCTAGTCCAAATGTACAGTACTCCAATTAAAAACAAAGAAAATTAAACTGACAACTGCCTTTAATCAAAAGATGAATAACTGGATTGATTTCTTAAACAAGAAGGGAATTAATTAAGAAATCTACCACGACTACAGCTTTAATGTTGTCGGAAGTCAAAGGATATTCGAGGCCGGCATCCTGATATTTCAAAAGTACATCAACCAGATCTTCCTCCTCATTAATCTTCTCAGAAGTGTCCATTTTGTGATCACGGATGATCTCCTCCAGTATCTCATCCATTTTCCGGTGCATCTCCGTCAGCCTCTTCCTCGTCGGGCTGATGGTATGCAACAATTTGATTGAAGGAAACAATTCCGCCAGATCAAACCCCGCCGCCAAACCAAACGCCTCCGTGAGTATCTCCAGAAAACTCGCTTGATGCTTCTTCGATTTCTCCCCGAAGGCAGCCCGCGTGGTGAAATCATAGGTGGATGACAGAATTTTCTCCGTGAGATTCACCGGTGATCCCTGGTTCGAAGCAATCCACCCGGCGAGATCCGAGAACACGCGTTCCCGCAACGGCCGGAACGATTGGACGCCCTTGATGCTGAGTAGCTCCGACGTGGAAATCTTCCTGAGCTGTCGCCAGTAACCGCCCGGAGGACTGAAGGAAATACCGGTGCAATTGTATACCAGGATCTGAGTGGCTAGAGTTTCCGGCCTGGAGGAGAATTTAAGGTCGTGCGTTTTCATTACTTGTCGTGCGGCGTCGGGGGAGGAGACCACGACAGTGGAGAGCTGGCCGAGCTGGAGGTGCATCAAGGGACCGTGTTTGAGGGATAAGCGTTGCAGGGCGCGGTGGGGGAGGGCGCCGGCGAGGTTGTGGAGGTTTCCGATGAGAGGGAGCTTCCATGGACCTGGAGGAAGATTTGGGTTAGATTTTTTGGTGAGATAAAAGATTATGGAGAAAGATAGGAAGAAAGGAGTAAGGATCACAAGCAGCTGAATCACGATGGCCATGATCAGGCTGAGGGCTGACTACAAGTTTTCGGTGTGTATTTTATATTGTGGTTAGCTCACACACAGGACTGAGGGCTGCTATCAATATACAGATGCTTTCAGGATTATTAAATGTCGCCTTATTTTTCAGGCCGCGCCCAACTTTTAGGATGATTTTGTTCCTACCCTATTTTTAAAACCCCCCAAAAAACTCCCTCAATCCAAAATTTTCAATATTTATAGTTTTGACTTCAATTTGATCGAGAAAGATGGATAATGTCCAATAGTGAGGAAACGACCGGCGATGACGTAAAAATCGGAGAAAAATGCCTTCGGAACATGAAAAAAGCCAAAGGGCACGCAAGTGCGCTGCCGGGCGCGTGGTGATCGCACCCTGGGCACGGCCGGGGCGCGAGTGCCCGTGCATCTTGGCATGAGCCCCCGCTTATTTGCCCAACGTTGAAAATGATGGCCGAGGTTGTTTCTATGTTTTTATGTTTATATATACATGTAATAACTATGTAATGTGATGTTGCAGATTTCATCAGAGGAGTTCGGGGGTGACAGAGTGGACTACCAGGCTGAATTCAGATCTACGGATCAATTTGCGAGCAATGCCGAAATGATAGGGGCAGCGAAGGCCCTTGAGATAGGCTTGGGATTCGAGTTGGTGATCTCATCCCACAAGAATAATGGGAAGAAGAAAGTGCTGTTGTGCTGGGGATGAAGTTGAGGGCGCGCGATCCAAGAAGAAGACCAAAGCTTGTCGATGTCCGTTCAAAGTAATAGTTCAAGTAAGGATGAATGGTTATTGGGGGATCTACGTAGATGAAGCAGGCAAAATGATGATGCACAACCATGCGATATCGGTGTATCCGGAGGGATATCAGCAGATCAGCAGGTTGAGTAATAATGCTAAGAGGGTTGTGCGTGACATGATGGCAATGGGAGGAGGAGGCGGTGAATAATTACATGCATTGGGAGGAGGCAGATCCAGAGATAGGCATCTTGACACACGTTTTCATGGCGCATCCGGAGTCAATGAAACTACTACGGGCCTACCCATGGGTAATCGGCATGGACTCCACATACAAAACAAACTGGTATCGGATGTTGCTCTTTGAGATGACAGGGATGACACCAGTGAATAAGAACTTCACGATTGCATACGCACTTATGAAGGATGAGTCGGAGCCGAGCTACTGTTGGGTTTTGTAGAGGCTACGAATGATGCTAGGTGATGAGCGGCAGCCCACAACAATTGTTACGGATCGCGAGCTCGGTCTGATGCGATCGATATAGGAGTTATTTCCACGGTCTGCCCACCTACTGTGTACATGGCACATCTACAAGGACGTGGAGGACAGGGTGTACAGGTTTAATGGGAAGAAAAAATCAATGGTAGCAACCTACGCACGCGGAACCTTTAGAGCTATACAAGAGGCCGACACGGTGGATGCATACGAGGTTGCGATGGTCGCTACGTATCGTAAGTATCGATGTTTCCTGCAGATCGCCGAGTATCTTCATGGTACGTGGTTAGCGCACAAAAAGAAGTTTGTCCGGGCATGGACGAACAATGTGCTACACTTTGGCAACACTATGACATGTAGAGTTAAGAGTACACACAACCAACTGAAACTGTGGCTAAACTTGTCCACCGGTGCTCTAGATACAGTGTGGACGAAAGTCGATAAGGAGATAGCATCACAACTCACAGATATCATGTACGATCTAAAACGTTTATTAATTAAGAAGTTCATAGTATTTATTGTGTGATGGACTTCTGGACTGATAGGCTGTGCATACAAGTATACTATCGAGGAAGGTCAGCGATGTGCCCGAACGCAGCACATGCGTCCCCCGTTCACATACCTAGCGTGTAGGGTGACAAGCTACTGTTTGGAAGTGATGTATGGGGAGATGAAGCGTATAGAGGTGGCCGGGAGCTGTGGGTGTGTGATTCAGATGACACATAGGCTTCCCTGTGGTTGTGAGCTACAGGTGGCGATGGACTCGCAGACCCTGGTAGGTCTCGCGCACATCCATGCATTTTAGGCCATGCTCGAGTACAACAATGAAAACGCACAAACATGGGTCCTCAGGACGGACGAAGACTCGGAAGATTGGTGGTTCTAACGTGAGCAAGTTGAGCGGGTGAGCATGTTACTATACTTTGTATTATACCTCAGTGTTGTAGCGAATTACAATTTGTGACGGCAATCACTGTAATTATGTAGGTGAACAACAACGATCCTACTTTCATGCGTGAAGTGGCACTTATGATCCACACCAAACTAAATTCAAAAGTCGCGAGCTTCCATGAACCGAAGGTCAAGGCAAATGTACGAGAGTGACCAAAGAGGAATAGATCCACGCAGCGGGAGAAGAGCGGGTGGGAGTACATACGTAGGGGTCGTGGGCATGGGAGAAGCTCATCCTCTCCCTATGGGCGCACATTGCAGTCGTCTGGCAGGAGCACATCGACCACCACAAATACGACAAATGTAACAGGTAGGGAAGAATATATGTCCATACGGATGGTTACCCCGTGCGTCCATGTTTGATACCCTCATCTTTGCATTCTTGCAGATGAAAGCCTTGACGTCGATCCAGCGTCACTGCCCCATTATGACATGATCCCCCACATGATTCAGCCTTACCTCACCGACGTGGTCGATGTGAAAGCCAACGACAACTGTGGTTTTCGGGTCGTAGTGAATTTCGTGTTTGACAGCGAGGTGCACTGGAAGGCGGTGCGGAGGTGCCTGACCAGCGAATTGGCCACACATAGGGCCTTGTACATGCCGATTTATTGGGAGGGGATTAACGCCGCCCTCAAACGGATCTAGTAGTTCGAGGATCGCATTATGGCACCGGCGGAGCATTGGACGAAGGTTCTTCAGGCCTATTTTCAATAGCCACGCATTTCAATGCGGCCGTGTTTCAATATGGATTTGGCAATTGCAGGAACTTACCGAACTACTGTGCTACCGTGTTGCCGCTCATTGCACCGATGGGTGCAACAGAGCGCGACAGGGAGATTGTGATCACACACCTGAGCCAACTGTTCTTGCATTTCGTTGGCCTAGACTTAGTCCCCGACTTTGAGTTCTTCCAATCTGCATGTTCTGGAACGCGCACCACCTTCCAAGTGTGGCTGGGTGGGATCTATTGTATTTGCATAGGCAGGCAATATGGGATGAAATCGTTCGGAATATATAACACTGTTGGATTAATGAAGATAATTAATTGACTGAAGTACCAGCTCGATTTTTTAAATGTCCAATCGTGTTAATTACTGAGTCACAATTCAGTCAAGTTGCTTGATTTTATTAGTAATTCACAGTGCCGAATTAATGAAGATAATTTAATGACAGAAGTACAAGCTCGACTTTCTAATCAGTGAATCATATTTCAAACAAGTGCATTCATGAGTCCCACATAATAATAATATATAATAGAAGTATCCAGGGCAATACAATATCGTATTGCCCCGGTCCCGCTCTATCTCCCCGCACGTGGTGCTGAATCGCTCCAGAACCAGCTCTAACTCCTTCGGTGTGGACACCGCCTTTAGCTCGACATAAATATCCCTCGTAAGCGTGCTCCAGCGAGGGTACCGCTATGCAAATTAAAAGAAATTATCATCCATTTCAATTTAATGTTACTCGTTATCAATAAATTACAAAACAAATAAAGGCGCTTACGTATTCGGTGTTCGTCCGGTTCCCGCCCACGAACTCATCGCCCCCGTCACCCTACAAGAGTCGCGGATGTGTATTGACCTCGTACAAATTCGCATACCCCGTGGCGGCACATCATTGGATCATCGGAGGCACACTCGTGCTCGCTGAGGAAAATCGAGGCACCTAATGGAAATGCCTCCCAAAGGTCCTCGACTGTGTGATCCATGTACTTGACCTTGTATGACTTAGAAGCCTAATGTCGTATAGCTATCGCCGGTCAAATGAGGCAGGCAGGGATCACCTACACATAGCTGATCTAGTGTAGGACTCGCATGGCCAAGTACGGCTCGACTATGTCCCGGTACTGTATCAGGCCGCTTAGCAGCGTCCTCGTACCCCAACCGTCAGGTTTAGCCCGTGCGACAACCAAGTCACCTGTGTGTAATACAATAACAATAACCCAAGTTAATCAGGAATATGGATATAGTATAACACAAATAGTTAGTAAATGACAGGAAATAAATGTACATCCTCCGTTGTAAGCCTATCTAACTACACGCACAGTGCCTGCAGTTGCGTCTTCGATCTGTTCTCAGCCCAGACTGGCCATAAGCTTGCATGGGGAGCGTCAAGCCCCACATCCATCCTCGCACGTTGGGGATAGAAGCAGGGGAAGTACTCATATATCCACGCTTGCAGTAGTGTCAGGCAGCCAACAAGACCTTGGCAATCTCCTCTACTGGCCACCCCCAGGTGGCGATAGAGATAGGCAAGTGCAGTCGAGGCCCATGAGTACCCCACGGCTCCCTCAATGTCGTCCTGCACTTCGTGCACGCAGGCTAGGAGTATTTAGTTCCCACTCTTGTTGATAAACAAGGTGGTACCCAGCACCAATCCATCCGCTAGACTGCATAACGGTGACCAAATCAGTGATGCACTGCGCCTGCATCGAGTCTGTGTACACACCCCCTCCCAACCAGTGCTCTCGGATGAGTTGTTCCCTCGTCACCCCCTGGGTCAACATCTTCACATGTCGTGCAACATGATCACCATCTCTTCAAAGGGCATGTGGAATGTGTTTGTGTCGGGCTACCACCACTCCACGAACATGGACACCAAGGGATGGTCAATATGTCCAAACATCAGGGCTAAGAGGTGTGCCAAACCGGTTCCGTCAACCATCGCCCGTGCCTCCGCTGTCATCCTATGCCATGTCGCCACCAACTTTTGGCACACGATCTCCCGATTCAGCAGCTTCAACATACCGCACATCTCTCCCCTTCATATGCGATGGGCAATGTGTCCCAAGAATTTGGGGATCACCGTGCCATCAATTGGGCCACTTTGCACTGCACCAATCATGATCCAGCTCGCATCCCCTTCGATCTTAGACTGTCGGCTAGTCCCTGAAAATTACATCAAGTCTAAATATTGAACCAATTATAGTGCAATGCATTTCGCAACTTATATACTGCATTCACATACCCGAACTCGAGCCAATCGCCAGCCATCTCCCTCCTCTATCCTGTCGTTGCGTCACGCCTCCACGTCCAGTTGATCCATGCAGGGTTGACTCGTTTGAGGACGTTGTATGCGGCCCCAAGTCCTCGTACTTCGGCTCCACGTCCATCACCGTTGGCTCCACTTGGCCCCCCATCGGCTGCTCAGCCTCTTCCTCTGCCTGGGCCGCTGCCCGTGCCCCTTCCTCCCTCTGCCTCCGAATGGATGCGGTGGGGGTCACCTCCTCGAATGTCGGCCACCAAATGTGCCCTCCCTCGGCCTCTTGCCCCGCAACGCCTGCAATTTATTTCAAGAATCAACCAAAAAAAATCAACACTAACACACAATATATCGGGACATTGAACACATTAAGACACTAAATGACACGAATATTGCATAGAAAACCAAAAAATATCATCCAAATCCGCAGCAACAAGTTCCCGGATGCATGGTTCGAGGCGCATACGCCCGACCGCATCATCGGGCATGCACGCCCGAATCGCGCCCCGGTGCACTGAATCACGTGCTGGGTCGTTTCCTACGCATTACAACTAGCTTTTTTTATCTATAATGTCATGTATCTCTTTTGGCATCTTAGTCCTTGCTCCAACATGATTTTTTATACTTTTTACTGAAGAAATCTAGAGAGAAAAAGAAATAATTTTGAGAGGATTTGAATAAGTTGATTTTCAAGGTATTATAAGGTCAGGGGCATTTTGGTCATTTGGTTGGGCAATGCCTGGAAAAATGGGGTGGCATTTAGCAATACCACTCAGCTTTTGTTTAGCTACAAGGGGATGAGGCTTACTCTAGGAGATTTTCAGCCAGCACAAACTAGACAGCAATAAGTCACTGACGAATAACACCTATCATGTTAGCAAAAATCCTATCTAGGATACAGGGAGGGGGACTTTCAAAATAGGTGACACCAAAGTCATGGGTGTGATCCAAATGTGCTAAACCGTCAACAACATAACTAGTTTTCCGATAGTCGTGGTGAATACAACAATGCGCAAAGCCGAGACTAGCGCACTATATGGATGTTGGGCGCTAATAGTTGAGTTCAGAAGCTTCACTGCAACTCTCGAGTCGCAACTCCTGATAACGTGGGAGAGCCCTTTCGACGAGCTTTATAAAAGCCATACCAGATAGCCTACAGTTCATCGCATAATATAGTGTCAATGCCAATATTTTCCATGAAGCCAAACAGCCAATCTCCACAGGAGTTGCAAGTAACCCCTCCGGCCGCTATTTTCCCCGGATTTCCTTGGGCACTCCCATCCACATTAATTTTGATATATCCATGAGGAGGGAGTTCCCATGCATGTAAAGCCGTCTAATACTGAAAGTGGGGTGCCATAAAGGTTTTCATCTACTTCCACGCATCAGCTTCACAAGCAACCACAACTTGTATAACCTGTACAGCATGAGCCACAACAATAGTGAGACCCTGAAAATTATGGTTATTACGCCAAACCCAAATAAACCAACAAGCAATAGCAAATGTAGTCACCGAAGGTGGCCCGTCCCCTGGTACAGCTCGCTGTTTAGTTAGGTTCCAATGCAACCAATCGTCGAGGTGGATTTGGAAGAATTGGGGGTCGAAGTTCTTATCTGCATTAGGACACATTTACGCAGGGGGTGGTCCAAGTTCTCATCTGCATTAGAACACAAGTGACAACAAGGGTTAGTAATTAATTGGTTCTCAAAATTAGTAAGGAGCTTATTATGAAGGACAAGCCAGATAAAATGTTGTATCTGACTGCGTTTACAGCTTCCAAGCGAGGTCCCATATGGACAAGATAGGGGAAACAGAAGCCCTTAAAAAGTCATAACCCAAAGCAACTTTATAATGACCAGTTTCAAAAGAATCCCATCTAGGGCAGTCAGTTTGTGTCAAGAGAGAAGGCAATGGACAGCTACTATGTGCACCATCAAAGTCATTGGAAGAAATGCTGGGTTCATGGTCCAAAACTAGGCACCTGATTCCAAGTAGTAGGTAGCAATGGACTGCTGCATCATGTTGGGGTAGATGGGGAGGGTAGCGTAGAGTATCAAAGGTCGATTGCCTACCCACCAATTCATCCAAAATTTCATCGTCTGACCATTTCCGATATTCCATTTAATCCCTGCTCGAAAAGATCCCGAGCCCGTAGGATGCTTTTCCAAAAAGAGAAACCACTCATTGCCAGTTGCACCTCCAGGATGGAAGAAGAGTAAAGGTACATAGCCGAAAGCACCAACTTCCAGCGTGAATTTTCACCGAAGAGCATACGCCAAACTAATTTAAAGAGGATAGCCCAGTAGACCTCCTTCATACGCCACAGCTCTAATCCACCCTGACACTTATGCGAGCAAACCAAATCCAAGTGTATCAGATGCACTCGACGCTAAAAAGGGCTACCACCCCAAAGGAATTGTCTGTTCAATTTATCCAATGCCGAGGTGATAGTGACAGGTAGTTTCGCCGTCTGCATGCCATAAAATGGAATGGTAGAAGTGACGGATTTGATCAACATATGCTGCCCAGCCAAACTGAAGCCTTGAGGTCTCTAAGCAAAAAATTTCTTCTGACACCACTCAACCACATGCACAAAGAACCTATTTTTATCTTGACCACGTCCTAGTCGAACTCCAAGATATTTGTCAAGGCAAGTTGTCTCTTTCATCCCAAGAAAATCCTTGAGGCAGCCAGCCCTCCCGTGAGATACATTCTTGGAAAATACAATAGTGGATTTAAAGGGGCTGATTTTTTGTCCCGAATATACCGCAAAAGTGTGAAGGTAATCTTTGATAGCATTTTCTTGTTGTTCCATTGACTCAGCAAAGAGGAGCATATCATCGACAAAGAAGAGTTGTGAGAAACTAAGGCGACCCCAAGCAAATTTGAAGGGTTTTCAAGCACCGTCAGCCACCTTACTCGAGACTAGGTGACACAGGTGTTCCAAGCAAAGAATAAAGAGATAATGAGAAATAGGATCTCCTTGCTGAACCCCCTAGAAGGTGTGAAGGCTTCACTAGTCTCATTGTTCCATTAAAGACGAATAGAGGCGAAGCTCATGGAAAACATAATAAGTTGAACAATGCACTAGGAAACCCGCTAACAGTTAGAGTGTCCCGAATAAAGTCCCAAGAAAGTTCATCATAAGCCTTCTAGAGATCAATCTTGAGGACTATGTAACCCTTATTTCCTAACTTAGTTCCCATGGAATGAAGAATATCTTGAGCCAGAATTATATCCACCTATAAGGAATCTATTTTGCATATTAGAAATCAAGTCTTGTAGGAGAGGTTTGATGCGAGCACAAAGAACTTTAGTAAGAGTTTTATAAAGCACGCTACAAAGGCCAATAGGCCGAAACTGGAACGGGCTTGAGGGATTATCAATTTTGGGAATAAAAGTTAAGCAAGTCTGGTTTAACTCCCTGCTGAATTGACAAGTAGCAAAGGCCTATTGAACAAAGTGAACCACATCAAGCACCACTAAGTCCCAGAACTTATGATAGAAGATTGGAGAAAAGCCATCTAGTCCCAGGCGTTTGTAAGGGCCCATAGACAACACAATGTTCTTAACTTCCGAGGGAGAGATTAGTGAAAGAATAAGCTCCCAATTCTCATCCGGGAGTGAAGGAAAGTTCACAATACAAGCCAATAACGATTGGGTAGCATCAGTCTCAGCAGTGAAAAGATTTTTGAAAAAACCTGGTATCAAAGTTTGCATGCGCATCGGTTGTGGTAGACCCATGCGAGCAAGTGAGATGACGAATCCACATGCATCGATGTCTAGCATGAGCTTGGGCATGAAACATGCAAGAGTTCCTATCCTGGAGAGTTGTACTCTCAACTTTAGCGCGTTGAAACCAAAAAACCTTTTTCTCTAGAAAAACCTCATTGAATTCTTTGATTAATCTAGCTTCCAGGCAGCGGAGATTATTCCCCTTGCCATTCAGCAGACAGTGCTAAATACCATGTAACCGTGTGAGCAAACATTTTTTCCAATCTTGTAAACATGTAAAAGACTTACACAATTCTTGTTCCAATCTTGAAGAGCTCCCATCGTGTGCTGAAAGTTATCCAAATACTATTGTGTGTCTGCCAAGCGTTTTGAACCACCTCACGAATTGACGGCTGGAACAACCGGTTAGCTTTAAACCATGGCGACCTGGTTCTATTGCTCTGGGTAGGATGAGCGAGGGTAAGTTGGATTGACACGTGGTCACCCCGGATATAGGGTAGATTTAAGCACTGGTAATCCCAATTTGCTAAGATCCAATCAGAATTTCCAAGCCACCAGTTGATACGAGAGGAAATATGTTTGCCTCACACCATACCCTCCCAAGTGTAAGTATAACCCTGATAACCCCAAATCTTGAAGTCCACAGCTTGAAATTTGTGGGAAAAAAATAACACAGCGACTTTGGCGTGAAAGACTCTCTCCTCATTGTTCATCCATAGGGAAAATGTCATTAAAATCACCCCCGATAATCCAGAGACCAGTGATAGTGTTGGAGATGAAGTGCATATCTTTCCATAACTCAGTGCGCTCGTCCAACCTTAGGGATACGTAGATACCTATAAAATAAAAGGATTCAAAGTCATTAGAAGAAATATAAACACACATTAGTTAGGAAGAAGCACAAATAGTGGTAATTGTGAGGATATCTCGATTCCACAATAACCCCAATCCCCCCCCCCCCCCCCAACAAACCCTAAAGCATCAACCCTAACATTGTCAGCTACCGTACCGCGAATACGGGTATCAACGAGTAAACATAGAGCAGGTTTAATACGACGGACATGATCAGTAAAATGTCTATGAAAGCCATGGGAGTCAGCTCCACGGACATTCCAGCAAATGAATTTAAGATCAGACATAATGAGAAAAAAGAGAAGGATCCCATGCAAGGCATTAGTTACCAACACCCCCCCCCCCCAACGGGTGAAATCACCTTACCCGTGCCCCTGAAGTCCTTGTCCTGGTCGACAGGAGCCTTACTAGCACGTGACATAGGAGCAGACCCCCTAGAGGATTTCTTCTGACCTTCCACCGGGATTGACTTGGGCCGACCTTGGTCGGAGGCGGTATTGTCAACTTTCGACTTGAGTTTGGTCTTTCCTACTTCAATGGAACGGACTTGTGCAAGGTTACAGACAAGTCCCTAATCAGGCATTGGGGGAGAGGATGCGAGCGGATGTTCCCATCCTTAACTGTTCGAGTTGACACAGGTTGACGTTGCTGAGCTGACTTTGGTGTGGGTATGTCTATGAAGTCTTTTACCAGGTTCTTAAGCACATTAAATGTGGACCCTTCCCCAACAGCCACTTGGTGTTTAGAAGGCAGGACTCCATACGCTGAGGAATCACCTTCGAGAAGTTGATGCTCTTGGGACACGACTATCTGCTTGTGGGTAGTGTGATTAGCTTGACGTCCATACACCTCTTAGTACCAAGTGTGCCCAAATGTGCGGTCATGTCCAGGCCGTTGCAAGTTAGCCGGCTTTGATAGCCGTCGTCAAGTGACTAAGTTCCATTGGTTCCATTTCAAAGTGTCATCTAGGACTGGATTATCACCAACCTATGCACATGATGTATGTTCAACGCCTTCCGCAATGACCCATGTCGGGCGGTCATCCTGCCAATGTCTGACGACCTCACAATGAAAGCAAACCATGTTGAGTCCCTTATATTCAATTTTATACACTTGATCCCTAATCATGTACTTTGGGACTAAACTTTCAGTCAGGTCAATTTCCACAGCAACACGCGTAAATTGTCCTCGGGAGTTGTGATGTGGTACGGTTAAACTTCACAAACTTTTCGGTAAATCCAGCAATGGTCTTGAGGTGTCTAGGGTGGCTGTAGAAAGGGAGAGGTAACTCCAATAATCAAATCCATGCCAAAATCGATGACACTTTCGCCGTAATTGGTCTAAAGGAGGAATACAACTTTTGTACCGTTAGATAATGTAGAAAGATGACCCACATGCCACCTCGTAAAACAAACTCGTAGTCAACCCTCTTCTGGATGGCAACCACAAAAAATCCATTACCCACATCGATGAGATCAAAGGATCCTTCAAGAGACCATAAGTTTACAAGTTTGGTGCGCAAAGTATCCAATATGATATTCCAGCCAAGGAGTTTGACGATCAAACAATGTTTGAAGGGATCGAAAAGTTCTTTCTTGTCAGCAGCTGACAGACAAAGTTGGGGGATATCGAGCCCATCTTTCTTGACATCATCCTCGTAGATTTCAGGGATGAAGTAATATAAGTTCTTTCCATTCTTGTTCTTCAAGAATCAAACGAAAGACACAATTTTTCTCCTTCAACATAACGTTCCGAAATGAGGCTGGCTTCACCCCTTCATCCTTGTCTAATTCCAATCCAGATGTCACTGGAATAGTCGAGATCCCTTCAGGACAGGGACTCACATAATCGTCAGAGAACATCACCACATCACCAGACTTGTGGTGACCAATTAAGGTTTCCTCTGGCGAAGAGCCCCTTCACAGTGGGACTGAATTGGGAGTCCCATCCTGATCAATCATAACGCACTCGTTAAGAGTGGTATGCTACACACGTTTACTTGTACCCTTTGAAAGGTCATCAGCTCCTTCCGTCGAGTCGATACCTGTCACCGTGGAGAGCATAAGAACCCTAGAGAATTCCTTCCTTTTCTTTTTTTTTTTCAAATAATCTCATCTTTGGTCAATAGGTTTATGCTTCTTAAAAAAGAAATACTTTTCGCAATGACGTGATAGAAAGGACTAATAGTAGTAATACCCCATCTTTGCACTTTTTTATATTTTCTTCCCTCACTTTTTGTGCAGATGCTCACGCCACAAATTACGAAGGGAAAAAGGAAAGGAGGGATGGTGGGAATTCGAACCCCCAATTTTAAAGTCGTGCTAACCAATTTGTCTAATCTGAATCCCTACGAGATCAAATTTTGAAAAAAGTATTAATTAAAATATACTCTCATTTTTTAATGTGTATAATATATAATTTTATTGTATTTTTTTAGAATTAAAAATGTACAAAAAATTTTGTGATTTTCTAATACTTTTAAAACTATTCTAGGGGAATATTCCCTTCTGTGAGGTATTTGTAATAATTTTTTAAGGTTGGGGGCTATGTACAACAAAAAATGCTGATAGGGAAAAGTGTAAAAAA
>MAYD01607919.1:0-10450 GCA_001909325.1 Ruellia speciosa
TACATCGCTCTAATCATCCCCAAACATTGCCTGACTCATCTCGCCAAAATTAAGGGAATTAGACCGATTGTGTAAACCGCAAAGGGCATATTGATCTCACCTTACCAAAAGTCAAATGAGTCGCCAACGTTCCCCACAACCTCGACTTCAGTGAGTCGTGAGCATGAGCACGTGGCAAAGGTGAAAAAGTCCACCCCGCTCATAGGAGTGAAGTGGATGAGAGACGTCGCTCCGAGTAGATACATTTGAACTCCATATCAAGTCCTGTCTGGTCATTAGCTGATACATTTGAACTCCATATCAAGGACCGCAGATCTGTCTTGCACTTAACTGAAACCGCTTAATCTGAATCAAGTGTTTGGTGCTGTCAAATTTAGACTTGACCTCCTGTTCTCTTCTCTGCTCACCCTCCCTCGAGTAGGCTTGATCGATGCTTTAGGATTTAAGCCAATGAGCTTTTGTTTTGTGGCCTCATTCAAGCCCACGCCCTGAACTCAGCTCACCAATTTCTCCATCGAAATATATAGCCTCGCGCCTACCCTCTCGTAGAGATTAATCACCTGTAAAAAGAACCTCCCTCGGCATGGCCGGGATCAGTGAAGTAATATGCAATCTTAATATTTATAGGGTGAAAATTGGTAAGAGTATATAATGTTATTACACAATTTCCCTTATTTATAGTGTATGGAAAGAGTTGGGTATGGAATGCGTGGGCGAGGTCGATATTTTCCTTATTTATAGTGTTATTACAGAGTGTGCGGGGGTGGGCCGGGTGAGGTCGACATTTTCCTACTTTACAGAGGTATTCCACATTTTAGTGCATTTACCTCAGCTATCCTCACCAAATATCTTCCGTACGTTCAATCCATTTCTGTGATTGCGTGCAAATGGAGCAAATCGACCACCAGTACGTCCAAATCAACGGCCTCAAGCTTCACGTTGCGGAAATTGGGAGCAAAACTTCGCCGGCGGTGGTTTTCCTGCACGGGTTCCCAGAGATATGGTACTCGTGGCGCCACCAGATGATCGCCGTCGCCAAATCCGGCTTCAGAGCTATAGCACCCGATTACAGAGGTTTCGGACTGTCCGACCAGCCTCCAGTGCCTGAAAACGCCACGTTCTCGGACTTCGTTGCCGATATCCTTGCGCTGCTCGACGCACTTTCTATAGCAAAGGTACGGTTTGCGTTGCTTTCACATCATCTAGCAAGGGTTTAGCAGCAAAATTTTAGGTTATCTCCAAGAATTAGCAGTTGCCTTTATGCGTTAGTTGTGAATCTAACTTTTAGCACATCGGTTGCGATTAATTGTATCCTTAGATCTCAATTTCAATTAATCTGATTTATCGTCGGTTGATTCATGCTGGAAATGGAGTTTCTCTGTTGCTTAAAGCTGCCGTTGGATATTTGGATTGGGTGTATTGAATATGGTAGCTTATAGCTATATTTGACAACAGGAATTCAAGCGTGCGATTATTTCTTTTAGTTCAATCCTTTGTTTCTGTTGTTTATTTGCTGAAGCTGCTTTAATGTTAATACTGGGATTTAATTTCAGTTTCAATTTTGATTGAGAACATTGAACCAAACAATCATCTTGAAGTGTAAAGTGAGATGACTCTAGCTGTTCTGCGTAGACATGTAGTTGTTAAAATTGAGCCAACCTAGCTGGAGCTCAAGCTTGATAATTAACCATAAGCTTACACTAATCTTGACATTATGGATAGCAGTAAAGCCTAAATATTTCGGTTTATGCAGTATGATTCCCTGCCTAATTGTAAAAGAGGTGCATACAGGCTGTTCTTGTAGGTAAGGATTTCGGATCAATGATTGTTAACCTTGTCGCCCTTCAGCACCCTGACAGAATCTCGGGAGTTGTTACATTAGGCGTGCCCTTTCTGCCTCTGGCACCAATACGGTTCCATGAGCTTCTTCCCGAAGGCTTCTACATGTCAAGATGGGAGGTCTGGCATTCATTCTTAACCCATCTGTTAAATGCATAAATCAACAAAACACCAAAGTTTATATACTATTTTTGTATTTTTCGTATGCGTATATCCAAGACCTCATGTATACATGCTTGATTAATTGTGTATCGTTGTTCAATTTGAAATCAACAATTCCAGAAACCTGGCAGAGCTGAGGCTGATTTTGGCCGGCTGGATAACAAAACGGTCGTGCGGAATATCTACATACTCTTCTCGCGCAGCGAAGTCCCAATTGCACATGAAAACCAGGAGATAATGGACATGGTTGATTCATCCACTCCTCTGCCAGAATGGTTCACTGAGGAGGATCTTGCAGCCTATGGCTCTCTATACCAAGAATCCGGTTTCCGAACTGCTTTGAAAGTTCCTTACAGGTAATCAATCCCCCAAGAAATGAAAGATTGTGATCATTTTACCTCCATGGCTTCTTTCTAGGCTAATTTGATCAAGTCGTTGAACTTAATTTAACTAGGTCGTTCGCTGAAGAGTTTAACATTACAAATGCCAAAGTCGATGCTCCAGCATTGTTCATCATGGGTGAGAAGGATTATTGCTTCAAACTTCCTGGAATGGAAGACTACATAAAGAATGAAAAGGGCAAGGTTTTTTATCCCAAATTGCAGACAGTGTACATACCAGAAGGTAGCCATTTTGTGCAGGAGCAGTTCCCTGAACAAGTGAATAAGCTGATTGTTGAATTTCTGAAAGCTCAGAGTTAAGTTTCGAGTTTTTATATACATGTTTGCAACTCTTGTTTTGTGCTGTTTATGGGATCATCTCTTGTGTTTGCTTTGAAATTGATCATGTATGAGCATGACAATATATGTGATTGTCCTTTCCGGAACTTTGGGGAAGAAAAGGTCATGACGCATATTTTGGAATCTCGAAATGATGTTGATTCCGACTTTAATTTGATGCAATTCTTGCACTAGTCAATTTAAAGTTTTTTTTCAAATAAATTTGATCATGAAATCACAAACATCTTTGCTATAAATCGATACATAAATGATATACCATGATAGGGATCCCCGAATTATTCCTTGCAACAATAGGATCAAGCTCAACTGGTTGTACTGAGGCGTTCCTGGCCATGGTAACCAAAAAATTACGATGTTTGAAGACACCGTTGCTAAAGAGCCCACGCTAACTTTCCAATTCTCATGCCAGGAAATGAAGTCAATAGATTATTTGCACAGAGGGTGCTTGATGCGGCCTCAAAAGCAAATGCCATTCAGACAACTAGTTTAGACCTTCAAAAATCAGAAACAGTAGCTAGTAAAACACTGACGGCTACTAAAACAAAACTTGCAAACCAAAAGTCTGAATTATTATTATTAGCTACTAAAATAGTAGATAGTGGCATAGTGCAACAAAATTGAAAGGGCACACAGTGTAGTGCCTACTGTTTTTTAGGCTACTAAATCATAATTTCTGCAAATTGTGATATGTTTTAGTAGCTAGTGTAGATGAACAGCATTGAAATTTTACCTTAAGCAAACTGAAGCGAAGTTGAGGGGCGAAGACCACAGTGACTACAGCAGCAGCCAGTGGGAGGGTGCGCTGGCGACTGAGGAGTGATGAAGGGAGACTGGGCGAACTTCACGACGCCATGTTGGAATCTCGACATGATGTTGATTTCCATGTTAATTTGATGTCATTCCTGCACTATCCAATTTAAAGTTTTTTTAAAAATTTATTATAATAGAGAAAGACTGAAGATTGGATAAAATAATTTATTAGAATTAATTACTCCCGATTTTTATCATTTAAATTAAACAAAGCTGGGTGTATAAATATATTTTGTTAATGAAAGGAGGTTGTATGAGTTATTCAATCCTTATTTTCTACTATTATTTTGTTTTCAACATGTCTTCGTATTTTTAACTCAGGCTTTATTCTGTTTTTGTTACCTTCTGAACATGACAAACCATCTGTACAGTGTTTATGACTTTTGTGGTTAAACAAAGATGAAGGCTATAGATTAATTTCAACACTAAGCTTGCCTTCAACGTGGCATTGGTTTCCCATTGCGAGAGGGTGTTGTTAAATTTCGAATGCCATTGTTTAATTTAGGAAGACCATTGTTTAAAAACGGCTAGTATTTCACTATTTTGTAGACAAATTTTTCATGATTTAATTTTTTCATACTATTGTTTAATTTACTCATTCCATTGTTTAATTATTTAAGATAATATTGCTCAATTTTGAGAAGGCGCTGTTAAACTTACATACAATGATATTGTTCAATTTTTTTAAGGGTATTGATTATGTATTATTGCTTAATTATAAAATGGAATAATTAACTAGATTAATAAACGCCGCAACTTAATATCTAGGCACCGTGCAACTTAAAGACAATTTTGCCCATGACCAATTTTAAAACCACCGCCCCTCCCCGAAACTCTCTAAAATCCAAAATCTTTAACATGTACAATTTTGACTTAAATTTGATCAAGAAAGAAAAATAATGTTCAATATTGAGAAAATAATCATCGATGAGATAATTTTTTTTACAAAAATCAGATAAAAATAGTGTCGAAACACGAAAAAACGCGATGGAACAGCACGGGGCGCCTCGGAGGTGCCCGCGGTCGGGCACGGGTCGGTATCTAAATATTGAAGACGATATTTATTATTACCCATAATTAAAGATTATTGGCATTGTTTTAATGCTAAAGTCATTACACTATTAAAATTAGGGTAATAATAAATATCTCCCTCAATATTCAGGCATCGCTCAGTTTAAAGATAATTTTGCTCATAACCTATTTTAAAACCACCGTCCAGCCGTGCGCCCCGAGCTGTCCCATCGCGTTTTTCGCCATTTTTTCATCTTTCGACATCATTTTTATTCGATTTTTGCAAAAGAAATTATCTCATCAATGATTATTTTCTCAATATTAGACATTATTCTTCTTTTTGATTAAATTGAAGCCAAAATTATAAATGTTTAAAATTTTGGATTTAGAGAGTTTTGGAAAGGAAGCAGTAATTTTAAAATAGGTTAGAGATAAAATTATCTTTAGATTGAGGATGTTTGGATATTGAGGGCGGCGTTTATTATTCAAGTAAAATTAATGATGATTTTTCGTTTAGGAAAACGAACGAGTTTTTTGCTTTTCCGGAAAAACAGTGGGCTCCAATTCCAGCATCCAGGCTCCTCTCACTCTCAGCCTTCTCTATGCTTCCATCGCCGCCGCTCCACCCCTGCTTCTCCACCCAAAGCCACCGCCTGGTCAGCCAAGTCCTCGCGTCAATTATCCATAACAAACCCTTCAACACCACCCTCCCTTCCCATCCCAATTTCCCCTATCAACCCATCTGGACTTCCGACAACGTCGTTCAAATCCTTAGATCAATTCCCCGCTACCTCTTCCAATCGCCGAGATCAATTGGACGCCAGAAATCCTTCCGACACCGCTCCCCACTCCAGCAAAGAAACCTCAGACGGGAAACAATCGAATACCGGAAGGGTTCCCTAATTCTCGGCCCCGCAGCTCATAGAGACCCCCGAAAATTGAATCTAGGGCTCGAAAAAGCCCTCGAATTCTACTACTGGGTCGAGACCCAATTCGGGTTTGAGCACAATGAGCAGACGTGTAAGGAAATGGCCCTGGTGTTAGCCAAGGGCAATCGAATGAATTTATTTTGGGATTTCCTGAAGAACATGTCGAAAAGGAACGTAAAGCGCAATCTTGTGACGACTGCTACTATGACATGCTTGATTAGGGCTTTAGGGGATGAGAGCTTGGTGAATGAGGCATTGTCTGCATTTTATAGGATGAAGCAATTCGATTGCAAGCCTGATGTTTGTGCTTATAACAATATGATTTATGCCCTCTGTAAAGTTGGATTTTTCAGGAAAGCTAAGTTCTTGTTTGATCAAATGGAGCTTCCGGGGTTTCGGTGTCCCCCGGATGTGTATACTTACACGATTTTGATTAGTTCTTATTGTAGGTATGCTATGGAGACCGGTTCTAGGAAGGCTATTCGGAGGCGGGTATGGGAGGCGAATCATTTGTTTAGGTTAATGCTTTTTAAAGGCTTTGTTCCAGATGTTGTGACGTATAATTGTTTGATAAATGGCTGTTGTAAGACGAATAGGATTGAGCGGGCGTTGGAGTTGTTTGATGACATGTTGGGAAGGGGATGCGCACCGAATAGAATAACTTACAATTCATTCATTAGGTATTTTAGTTCGGTGAATGAGGTCGACAGGGGGATAGAGATGTTGAGGAGAATGCAAGAACGGGGCCATGGAGTGCCCACTTCTAGTTCTTACACACCCATAATTCACTGTTTGTGTGAAGTGGGGAGAGTGGAAGAGGCGAGGGATTTTCTGGTGGAGTTGGTCGTGGGAGGATCGATTCCAAGGGAGTTTACTTATAGGTTAGTTTGTGATGTGTTGGAGTCGGCGGGGAAGATGGATTTGCTTGACAAAGATATGTGTAAGCACATTGAAGATGGGATTCAGAATCGGATTAGACAAGTGATGAAGGTGAAACCAACCATGAGATGGGCAAACAGTGTGGAAGATTACTGAAGTTCAATATCTTTTTTGGCTAATCAAATTCAATATTAGAGGGTGCGTTTGTTGCTAAGCTATTCCCATTGGTTTGATTTTAGTTGAGGTATGATAGTGTGGATTTTTCTTGTTTCTTGCTCATCCTTGTATTACCAGAGGAATAACCTTCGAGGGAAACTGGGTACGGTGTTATGTCTTGCTTTGTGTACATTTAATATTTATTATTATTCTTATTTAGTTTTATGGATGAAAGGCTTATCGGTTAAATTATCCAAATCATAAATTAATTCTTTTAGCCCAAATTCATATTCCAAGCCCAAATCAAAGCCCAAGCCCAAGCCCAAGCCTTAAAATGTTTAATTGCCAATCCTCAATTGAAATCGCAGCATACCGTACGTATTTGCGCCTCTGCATCTCTGCGGACGCCACCCCTCGCCGTCGCCGCCGCGCTGCCGCTCCAATCCTGCTTCCACAATATCAGATTCCTGGTAGGCACGCGTTGATGTCTAAATACTATGTTCATCCCCTTGATTTTGTGCTTAGTTCCATAATTTTTTTGTGCTATTCGTGTTGTTAGTTGGGTGTTAATTTACCCATTATCATTGCAGTTGAATTCTTTGTAGATATGGAAGTTTCCGCCGATACACCTTACCAGCCTCCGGCGGGGTTTGTTGAGGACAAAAAGGAACCGTTGATTGATCTCGAATTGACGGACTCAACTGAGCTATGGCTTATTCAGTGGCCCGTTAATGAAGTATGTTAGCGTATGTTGGCAGTGGATTCTATTGTGTTATTCATATAAATATTTCAGCTTTTCTTACTTGGTGTCCCATTGGCATTTGATTGATTTATCATATGTTACAGCCTCAGGATTTTGACGGGCAGCAGGTGTCGCTCGACATTAAAGGCAACGGGCATATGGGCTCCTTTGAGGGATTGTCTGGTAGTTTAGTTTGAGCCCTAGCGTGTTTTGTACTAGTATCATCTTCATGTGTTGATTGTTTTAATTCTACTATGGCAGGTAAATCATATGATATGTTTAAGCATCGATCCCAAGGTCCAGAGGCTACTGTTTTCTTGTCATCAGCATCCGAGGCAAAGATTGGTATCCGATCCGCTCTTCCCTTACTTTCTGTTTTGTTACTATTGGTTGCGATTAGGTGCTTAAATTGTTAATCTGGATGAAACAGAATCCGATGAAGCAAGTAACCTTAAGTTGATGGGTTGTGATAATTGTAGTTGGTTGATCTTTTGTTGTTTTAATAAACTTCTAGATGCAATGTGCTGTTTTTAAGAGACCATGGCAGTAAAACAAAGACAATTCGTATGCTCTTAATAATCCATAGCATTATTCGAACATTGGTGTGGACATCTTGGATGCTTGAGTTTCTTTTACCATACATACATTATGCATTGTTTCTTGCGTCATGAGTCATGACTGATTCATGTTTATTGATATGGTTTTCAAATCAAAGTTGGTTTCATTATGTTTGAATAATAAACTTGTCCTTGATTGCATTTTCCTGGAAGATTTTGTGTAATAGTATTGTGATTCCTACTGCCTGGCGCCTGGTTCTTAAAGCTAAATAAAATTCTCTTTTTTTCTGGATGTAAGTCATGTTGTGTACTTACCATGTGACTAATGTATTCTGAGCTGTTGCACTATTTTGCTTGCAATCATGGGCAATTTTGTCTGATGATAATGTTTGCATGTTGTCAGCTGGGAAGATCTCCCACCGTGTCTCTCTGATTCATTATCCAAAACCCGCTGAACTTAAAAAACGCAAGGCTCAACTCCATTCTCAGTGGACCTCCATGGCTACATCAACCATTTCTGGTCGTGGTCTAAGTACTCCCTCTCGAAGCATTAGGCACAGAGACATCACCACACCAAGTAGTAGAACGAAGAGTACTATTTCTGGATCCGTTGAGCCATCCATGAGAAAGCACAAGACGAATGATCAACATAGATCCACAGACCGTTCTACCCAACATTCAGACAAGGGAAATAGTGGCATTACCTCTACTAGCTCTATGGAGCATCCTCAGGGATCAAAGTTGAAGAAGGCGAGGAAGAGCCAGAGTTGAACTATATGCCTTTTCACATGAACTCTTGCGCATTTCATAGCACAGTGGAAGTGTCTGATTATAGCCCAACTCGCTGCTTTGATGGCTTTCATTTGAAAGACAACCTGCTTGTGAACTTTGATTGTCATATCTTCCAAAACTAAGTTATGGTGTTGAATGGTTTTATATGGTCAATTCCTTATCTAGTTTACCTCTGTTGAATTGTTTATACCAAACTTTGCTTAAGCTTAGTGAAATCATTCGCTCATCCATCTTTACAAACAAAACATGCTTTTGGTGAATTGTGAAAATATTTAGTGAGCAATCAAGACAAATGCCTGAAACTGGATTTGGTTGTCTTCATGTGATTCCTAATGGGTCACAATAAGATTCCATTTGAGATCTTCATTCAAGTTTTCTAACAAAGAAGAAAAATGCCCAACAAAGAGCTAAACAATTCATCAATTATCCAGCATCAATGACTAATCCCATTTCATTCTAAAGGTGCATGTCTAAATTAAAAGACTAAAAAAAATCCAAAGTGACGTCACCTTTTCTTCAATCATTTTTCTTTTTCCAACTCATTTCTCTCCCAGAAACTCAACAAAATGATCCAACCACATTCAGATTCCAGAGTCCAGACCACTCTCCCATTAGCCTAAATTTGATTTTCCCCCGGATGCAGGTCTGTGCATGGGATGACTGGGGGAAGGCTGGGCATTCGATGCCGGGTTAAACATTGGGTTGGCATTGGCATTGGATGCCGGGTTAAACATTGGGTTGGCATTGGCATTGGATGTCGATGGGGACGGTCTGTTGGAAAGGGGCATCCTTGGACTGAGACCGTACATCCCGGGTTGTTGCATCAGTGCCATATGAGGATGCACTTGTTGGTTGTTGCCATAGCCACCCATGAATGGCTGCTGCGGGGCGGGGGCTTGCTGTGGCCGGCTAGGAGCATTGTTGACACCGGCATTAGCAACACCGGTAAGACCCATTGGTCGTTGGACTCCACCATATCCAAACTGAGTGGTTGCCATGAGGTTGCGCTCTGCTGCAATCCTCTGCCTCGTCCTTTCCATTTGCTCACACTCTCTCATGAGCAATGTCTCAATTTCAGCAAATTGCTTCAACTTGAGCTCCAACATCTTAAGCTGAAAAGAACAGCGAATGCAAAAGCACATAGCACTGTCAGATACTCATCATCTAATGTTTCGGTTCAACTTGTAATGAATTCAAGTGATACAAGATTATCTGGACATCGGGATTAGAAATCCAAATTAGAAATTAAAACAGAATAAGCAGACAACAAAGGTAGCTGAAGTAGAACACAAACGATTAATAGAAAAGATAAATGTCGTTCAGCTGTCTCCAAACCAGTTTCCAAGCTGCTTCATATTTTCTAAATGAGTCAAATTAAATCTATCCAAATGGGAAAAACAACTAAACTACATTAATTTTTCTGTAATCAGTGAATAGTAATGTCATCGATCCTGGACCAATTTAACGAGGGCACTATTGCATGCCAGACACTAGAAAGAATCCAACCCACTTACGAGTTATTCCAGCAGAAGTCAAACAAACCGAATTATATAACAAATAATAGCGTTCATTAGTTACTCCTGCATAACTGAATTACTCAACTCATATAACAGTCGGCAATTCTATCACATGAAATGTAACCACAAACTCAGAGAGCACAAGAAAAGCACCTGGTGGTTTATAATATTGGCAGATAAGCGTTGAATTTCTCTTTCTTCATGGTCTGCAAAGAGTTTGGCCTTCATGGCAGCTGCATTAAGACCATCTTTGGCTGCAGCCCTCACTTTATCAGCTGATACAGCAACATCTTCAGCTTCTTGTGGGCTCCAGGAC
>MAYD01607992.1:0-12122 GCA_001909325.1 Ruellia speciosa
GTGGGGGGTGAATTGGGGGGTGGGTGGTGGCCGGTGGGTCATAAAAGAGGGGAGCTGTAGATAGTAGAATAGTAAATTAATCCATTTGAGGTGCTGCACGTCTGAAACTAGTGCTGCAAATATCGATTCCCTTAAAATTCAAGGTCTAAAATATGAGTTATTAAACGAGTGAATTTAAATGAATAAATTATACTTTAAAATAAATTAAATAATCATAATAATAAAAAAATTATTTAATTCTAAATTTTATTTTTTTTATATTTTTTTATTGGCATTTAAATATAGACAATATCGTATAAATTAGCGACGCCCCTGGGTGAGGGCGGTCGGAGGCGGGGCCCGAATTGTTGCCCCGTAAAAGTGGCAACGGCGCTATCTGATGGGTGACTTATTATACTGGAAAAATAACTCTGTCTCTGTCCAAGTAAATGTCCAATTCCACCATAAGTCATAACCCATAAGGCCATAAACCATAAGCATTAAGCAACGTCCTGCCTCTCTCCACTACTATCTGCTCTCTCCCTCTCTTCTCCTTTCCCATTTCCCCATCATGTTTCATGTCTCGCAAAATTATCTCCTACACCAATGGATTCAGGAACAACAAAGTGAGCAGGTTTATCAAACTTTGTTATTATTTTGACCTGTGTCTTGATGTTTTCTATTTTCTGGAATTATGTTACCCTACTTTCTCAAAATTTTCAGGGTTTGATTGTTTTTAGCTAATTCACGTAATTGTATTTGATATTGGAATTCGCTTGATTGTTTCCGCTTAATTTTCCAAGATATTTCGGAATTAGATCGTTTTAGCTTGATCACGTATTTTTCTTTAACAGTAAAGTGATCCTAGCCGTACTTCGGTTGTGTATGAGTTTTATTTTTTTGATGATATTTTCAGATTGTTGTTTAGATAGAGAAGTTTTGACTGATGATCTGGGGCTGAAGATGAGTAGGAGATATCGAGAAAGGGTTGTTGATCAGTTTGAGTTGATTTGTCTACTGTTGGATTTTTCTGGTAGGGCATCTCCATAGTTCTATTTTTCACTCCAAAGAATATTCCCTATGTCAAATTATATATTATTTTATACCATTTTTCATAATTATAAAAACCCCCCAACTTCAACTTTTTCGTTACATTCTTTTCCAATTAAAAAATGATTACATATACTATATTTTTGTTAAATAATATTTATATGATTAATTAATATTTTTTTGTTAAATTAAAAAAGGAAAATTAAATATGAATATATTCTAAAATATGCTTATATTAAATAGTAGTATTTTACATAATTATTATACTGAAATAGAAAAATATTTAATACCAAAACAATAAATTTATAAAGAAACATAACATTGATTGATAATAATAATAATGTGTTTTATATAAATTTTATGTATATCTTATCATAAAAATTAAATATATTAGTAAATTATTATTTATAAATTATATTTTTTATAGAAAAAAATTTATTTTATTAAAATGTATATTTTTACCATTCATATACTACCTCCATTTTTATATTATTGCAACGTTTGGGTTTTGGCTACTGTTCATAGATTTCACTTTAATTATCATTAGTGACTTATACTTAAGAAAAAATATAGTCATGTGGGGTCTTGTTAGATTCGTCTTAATAAGTAGATTCAAAATATCAACTTTATATATTTTTTATCTATTGATAATTAACGATATTAATGGTTAAAGTTATGCATCGGCAAGCGTGAAAAGGTGAAATGCAATAATATAAAAACGGAGGTAGTATAACACACTTATACTATCAAAATATATATTTTATCACACATTTATACAATAGGGATAAAAAATGCAAATAATATAAAATTTAAAAAAAAAAATAGAAATGGATTTGGAGCTGCTACCGGCCAAATTTGGCCTAGCAAATGCCAATTTTGAAGCCAAAATTGGCATAGATTGGTCTTGAGTTGGAGCTAAAAAATGGAATTTGGAGCCAATTTTGGCTTGGGTTGGGATGCCCTTAAGTTTGTATATGCATTTTAAGTTCTTTTTCACTCGAAGATGTGCAGTTATTTCGTATGGTGTCCAGTATAAAAGCAATCAAAGAAGCAACTGTTAACTAAGTTTGAATCAGACTTCCGGGATTTTGTATAGGATTAAATTAGAAAATCAGGTAGTCATACAGGAAGTATTACCAATTCTTTGGATTGACTTAGGGAAACTAAGCAATAAGTTGGGTTTTCAGGATAAAAGAGTCCATCGAGATGCAGCTAAATAGGTGCGTTAAACATTCTGAAGCCATGTCTGGTGAGCCATCTAGCCTCTGTAGTCCGTGGGCTAGGCAAGATTCATTTGACACTGGATTCCGAAGTGGTCAGGCAGTATGGGAGAATGTAAACAACAATGTGCTCCTTCAGACTGGGGAGGAATTTCCCATGGTTTTACTTCAAGAATGTGCACCTTCTTCAGTTATTTCTCCAGTTTATGGTGTTGCTCCAAACTATGATGAGAGAATTGGGGTTTCTGATGCGTGGGATAGCCGATTGGCACGTGAAGAATTTCCTCGAGTTCTTGGTCTTACAAGAATGAATTCTGAATGCAACTCTGGCGATGCTGAATTTCCTTTGGCCAGAGGATGTAGTAGTCGAATTGATGGAGTTTACATGAGTAATGGAAGCATGAACAAGGTGATTAGAGCTAATGTACATAAACCGAATAAATCTGCTGCAGAAGTATCCAATGACCAAGCCTGTTTGGCGCCAACTGTTCCAGTGCTAAGTGAATCAGATTCCTCTAGATTAAGTGAATCAGATTCCTCTAGATCTTTATATTCATCTGCTTCAGGAGTTTCTGACCATTCTAAATCTCAGAAAATAAAGCTCCTTTGCAGTTTTGGTGGCAAAATATTGCCACGGCGAGGTGACGGGAAACTCAGATACGTTGGAGGAGAAACACGCATCATCTCCATCCGGAAGAATATTTCGTGGGAGGAACTAAAGAGGAAAACAGCTGAAATGTGCAACCAACCTCACTTAATTAAATACCAACTTCCAGGGGAGGATCTTGATGCCCTTATATCTGTTTCCTGTGATGAGGACCTGCAGAATATGATTGATGAGTATAGTGGGAATGAAAAGGCTGATGGCTCTCAACGACTGCGCATTTTTTTGATACCTCTGAGTGAATCTGAAGCCCCAAATGTACACAATGCCGGCTATGTCCCGCAGATTAATGCTGATTACAGGCAAACTGTTGCTGTAAGCGGCATAGAGGGTTCTGTGGTAAATGGCATAGGTGGAACTGGTCTCGTCCCTCAAAAGTTCTACCATGGGCTACGGTCTGAAAAAGAAATGGGTCCTTTGGCTCCAAGTGGCGAAAGATATGAAAAAGTTGTTTCCTTTCCCATGCATCCAGCTGATATTAAGGATGCTCCTAGCATCCCTGTTTTGATTGAATCTTTTGATGGTTCCCAGAAATTGGTTAGGTCTCCCTCATCGACTCATGCTGTCGTTCAGCCCACAGATATGAAGAATGCAAAGACGAGAATGTATCCAAGTAATTCTTCACTCGGCAGCATTGGTCCTCCTTTATCTCTGCCTCTTGAAGATTCCGGCTGCTACACTACTTCTCAGCATCACCACCCAGAGTTGACAGTAAATTTGACAAATTCTCATGATCCAATGAGTAAACAGGAGGTCCTCCTGCCAAACAAAACGAGTCCTTTGATTTTGAGAGGAAATTTGGCTCCTCAGAAACTGGAGCAGAACAATGGAAGCGTTGAGCGATGCTCCCAGGAGGGCACTGCAAGAATGGAAAGAACATTTAATACAAAAATTCCTCTTTCCCAGCCTGATAATTTGGCGGGAACATTGCTTGGGTCTGGCAATTCAATTAGTTATGACCTTGGGATGCCTCATGCCCTTTCTGATTCAAATCTTCGGGACCAGGGAAATACATCTGCTTACTCTTCTCTGGAAGGTATGTCTCAATCTTTTTCATTGAACTTGGGAAGGGCTGAACTATCTTCATGCAGAATGTCTACTGCAGTGCAAGAAAAGCCAGTGGAATTGCATGAGAATTTTGGCTTCATCAATGCTCAGCTTCAAACCAAGGCATTGAATGCAGACCAAGATCTTCCTGTTACCGGAGTGGCAACATTTAACTCCCATTCAGATTCAGATGGTTTTAACAAATTTGAAGTTATCCGCAAGGATATCAATAGTGCTATTGGAAAATCCCAATTGGGTAAAGAAGATTCAAAAGTGAACAACACACACAAGAAGGAATGTGTTTCAAATACTGAGGTGAATACCAGCGGTCATCTTCTAAACAGTGCTGACCCACCCGAAGTGGCCAAGTGTCCAACAAAGGCATTAGAAAATATTAGCTCTGAATCTTTCATTGAACTAGAATTTCGAGTTCCATGCTGTGTGGACCCTGCACCATCGTCTGTAAGCTGCAAACTTTTGAAGGGTTCAGGGTTGGAGCAACCTGAAGTTGATAGGCTCACGCATGGAATATCTAAGGGCTTAGCAAGTTATTCTTTTGAGGGTTCAGGGGATATTAATTGTCACGAACTCAGATTAAGAGAACGGAAAGACTTGGATGAACCTAAAGGCATTGTTAATGTAACTGGGGTGGAGTTCCCTCATAGTCCTGATTTATTGAAGAGCAGGACTTCCCTCCTTGATGAAGAGTTGTCCAGTGGCACCGATAACAGTGTCAAATCAGAGTCAGACTCCACTGATATTTCTAATGAGCGCTCAAAGTTGCAAGGTAGTCTACTGATTGATCATACCAAACAACATCGACAAGAATCTGGCCTTGTCCCCCTTATAGCAAACTATAATTTACCACCTCCTTAATCGCTGTTTGCTGTTGTTGCAGAAGTTTCAAATCCTGCTAATGGGCTGATTTTATCTCCCCATGCACCAGACACAGACAACACTGTACAGAATTTGGATGCTGAGGCAATATTTGTATCTCTTTGTTATTCTTTTTCTAGTAATCATCGTGCACACATGACATCAAGCAATTTGTTGGACTGATGCAGGATATCAATTCTGGAAGTCAAGAAGGTGAATTATTTAGTGACGCGATTATAGCTGAAATGGAAGCAGATTTATTTGGTCTGCAGGTGAGCCTTTTGCTTCCTCCTTTAGAAAATTCAAGTTGAGGACTGCATTGAGTTAATGAGGTGTTTTTATTTTCCATGATCATTTCTATTTTTACTTGTTTTCCCCCTTATTGGAGGGCACACGTAGTAGAGGTAAGACGGGCTAAACATTGATTTGTTCACATTATGCCATCATGGAAACTTATTCTTGGGTATTGACAACAATATGTAATGTTATTTATGGAGCAAATTTGGAATATTTTGGCATTTCTATGTAAAAGGTGTTCCTGGCCATTTAAGTTTATTGTGGGAAAAGGGGGAAACCTAGAAAAGTTGCACAAAACTTTGAGAAGAGATGTGCTCCATTTAAAAAAGAAACTTCAGCTTTAGATAATGATGCAGTTTATTCTATTTTCAACTCCATGACTACTCATTTAAAATGGAGTGCTTCAAAATGAGATTTAATATGCAGTGAGGTTTTCTTATTGAATGTTTTAGTTTCCTGCTTATATTATCAGCAATCTGTGCAGATAATAAAAAATGCCGATCTTGAAGAACTACGAGAGTTGGGATCTGGCACATATGGAATGGTATACTTTGGAAAATGGAGGGGTACAGATGTTGCCATAAAAAAAATAAATAAAGCTTGTTTTTCTGGGAGACCATCTGAGAAAGAGCGACTGGTGTGTAGTTTGCATACTTTCTTATTTCCTTGCAATCCTGAATGCACTTGGTAGAGCCCCTGGATTGAATTGACATCCAAACTGACGTTTTCCCTTCTCTCTGCAGATAAAAGACTTCTGGCGAGAAGCTTGTATTCTATCAAAGCTTCACCATCCAAATGTTGTTGCATTTTACGGGGTAGTGCCAGATGGTGCAGGCGGGACATTGGCTACTGTAACAGAGTTCATGGCAAATGGATCGCTTAGGATTGCTCTGATGGAAAAAGACAAGTATTAAAGGCTCCCTTCCATTAATTTTTTTTGCAATTTCGATTCATGGTTTGAACTTGATTTTCTGTAATTACTTGCAGATTACTCAATTACCATGAAAAGCTTATAATAGCCATGGATGCAGCATTTGGTATGGAGTATTTGCACTCAAAAAATATTGTCCATTTCGATCTGAAATGTGACAATTTGTTGGTTAACCTGAGAGATCCACAACGGCCTATATGCAAGGTACTTCTTAATCAATGAAAGAGAGTTTTAACTGCCTGGTGAAAGTTGAACAATGCTCTTCCAAAACTGAAAAAAAAACAACTAAAATAGGAGAAATTACAGAGTGGTTAAAATTCTTTCACTATAGCTAAGTGGTTAAAATTAGAGTTCCCTGATTTTTGAAGAAAGGTTGCGTAGCTGCAGTGTGGTTAGTCGGGTACTTTTAGTTTGAGATAACCATTTTCTACCCTTACTTTCGCTTATGGGTAGGAAATTTTTTGTAGGTTGGGGATTTCGGATTATCTAAAATCAAACGCAACACTTTGGTATCTGGTGGCATTCGTGGGACTCTACCATGGATGGCACCTGAATTGTTGAACGGGAATGCTACCAGGGTATCTGAAAAGGTGAGGGCCTTTGTTAATATCTCTACATGTTTGTCTTCCTATTTTAGGAATTCGTTTCCGTTGAATCAGTCCAACAGGAAAACTTCTGTTCGACAGGTTGATGTGTATTCATTTGGCATAGTATTGTGGGAGATCTTGACCGGAGAAGAGCCTTACGCGAATATGCATTACGGGGCAGTCATTGGTCAGTGAAATCTCATATAGTTTACTTATGAAATGTTGAGGTTAATGGCAAAAGTGGCTAATTTATGTGTGTGCTATTATTGCTGGATTGCTGTTTGTACACGAAGGCATGTTATGTAGGCAACTATATGCATTTTTTTGGGATGAGTTAAAATATGCAAACAAAAAAACTTCACTATGAAATGCTTGTACTAAAAGCTGAAAACAACTGTGTTGGATGGGCAAGTAGCTGATGATGCACTTGGGAGAAAATCTGTCGGTTAGGTTGTCGTTAAACCCTCTCTCAAGTATAGAAGTATTGTGCTTGAAAAAACACTAAATGCTTAGATATATGCAATGATTGCACTGGTCTTGATCTGCCTGCTGTTATTGAAGCTTTTTAATCTTTATTCATGTGAATGAATCATTCAAAACCAGTGGAGAGTTTCTTCAAACAACATTAGCTGATTAAACTCATGTACCTAAAATGATCAGTTGATCAGTGTTTTGGAAACCATATTACTCTCGGGGAACAAATTAGTCACTATTGGAATCTGTCTCATGTATGAATGCAGGAGGCATTGTCAAGAACACTCTTCGGCCACCAATACCCGAATGGTGTGATCCTGAGTGGAGAAAGCTCATGGAACAATGCTGGTCAGCAGATCCCCAAGCCCGGCCTTCATTTACGGATATCGCCAAGAAGTTAAGATCCATGTCTGATGCACTTCAGACTAAGAGGCAAACAGATTTGTTGAATCAAGGAACTGGTCATTAGTGTTGTACGCAAAGCATGAATTTATTAAACTTATAGTTGAAGTGAATGTTGTTGTGTATAAGTGAATGAATTAGTGGAAATTTTGTGAGATTGTGTGCCTATAAATTTATTCTAATCTCTGCCATTTTCATATGTTTATGCCTTGATAAGGGCATTGTGTGCTCAAACTATGTGTTCATTTCATAATTATGGGCTTGTTTATAGTATTTTTCATGTGACCTAGAAATGACACAAACATAAATTGACAACTGTTGCTACTCGTCAAGATTAAACTTGATAAGAGGTAAATTGAGTTGTTATTGCTAGCCCAATATTACTTGAAACTCATAAATACCTCAAGTAAGAGCCCAGTTGTACCGGTCCACAAGTGAGGTTCAATGTTCTTAAGGGTCAGTCAATACTCGATGTTAACCATACCCGACCAGGAGTATTCACGAAGGACTCGAACAAGTCTAACACAAGGCAATACATGGCTTAGTTCTAAGTGCCTTTCGGGTCCTCGGTTGCGATGTTTCTATGCTCAGATGCACGTTCGAGGCCACCCTAGTTAAGAACACATAAGAAAAACAAGCGAAATATCGCGATCGAGCAATTAGACCTTCTCCGTGTGATCGATCACCTTCAAATTCGTAGGGTGGGTATAGCCAACCTCAACCTACCATTCCCACCACAGAAGGGCTTCTTAAACCTCAAGTCAAAGTTATTTCCTTCTGCTAACATTGGTCAACAAGGTTGGATAGTCAGACTTTGACCCTAAGCTACTCAATGGGCTCGATCGCACTACCCATGGTCGAGGATCTTATAGCCTCGACCCTCGCTTTGCAGGCCAATTAACTGGCTTTGATTTGCAATTACATGATCCATTATTCAAATGAGATGACACCTATCAAGACACTCAGAGTAATCGAAGATCACGTCATCATATCAGTTAATGGTTGCCTTAACAGTTTTGCAGAGTAGAAGAGGCCAAGAAGACCATCCTAGCAGAAGCATCTAGAATAGGTTACTTTAGTAGGAAGTTTGTTAGTGTCTATTCATCAACAGTCGCGTCCCTACCCAAGGCGGCAGTTATAATTCTTGTAATAATAAATATTGTATCTTTTCTAAAAAATCAATGGAATGGTTTTTAAGGAGACAATACGTCACCAGCGGAATAAAACTCCTACATCCCATCTCCTATTACTTATCAAGCAATTTATTCCTTTCCTTCACATTCAAGTAATTTACTGCTTTTCTTTATATTCGAGCAATTTACTGCTTTCTCTTTATGCTCTATGCATTTCATTCACAGCTTTTTACAACTTTCCTTTACATGTCTGCAGTTTTACATTTCTTGCAAGTTACATTCAACATTTACTTTATCTTATTTAACTTCTTGCAAGTTAATTTCTCGCAAGTTAGGTTTCATGCAAATTAAATTTCTACAACTATTTCTTAAACACTTCTTTTATGCATTATCTCTTCTACGGTTTAGCTTCCCAGACCTTCTTTTTTTTTTCTCCAAGTGGCTCGGCCATCCGAATAGTTCGTTCTTTTATTCAGGGACCTTTACCCCCATTTTGTTTCTTTGCTTCATCGAATCCACAACAACCATAAGACTCGACATTCACATGCTACTTGATTACACTACGTTTCTGGTTCGACTTAGTATAATGGTTACACTAGATAATGCTTAACATTAACTATTGCAACAACTGCTGGTTAAACCATAGTCACACCATTAGATTGACTCTCCAAAATGCTCTTTGCTGGCCATTCAAAGACCAGTTATTCTAGACAAGTGAAAATTGTTGGATCGATCGTCGAGTCAGCAAGAATAGACTCTCGATCCTCAGTAACCATTCACGAGTCCCACAACTTGTTTCTTCCTATGGTAACTATTGGAACCCAGAAAAGTCTTTCTACAGATGTCCACCCTGGAACAGAGACCCTGACTATTTGCGGCCTCTAGTCAAGGCCCCATATGACTAATGCTTGTCTCTTACGGTTAGGCGGTAGATGTTTCCCCCGCTAACTTGGGCAGACATACTATTTTGGAAACCGCATGTTGTTCCCCACGGGATGATAGACTAATCCCACACGTGGGCCCTTGATCGGGACCATGAGATTTTTTCTTCACGCAATAGTTCTTTGGCATGCTTAGTGCGACCAGGAAAACTGTTGTTAGCAGTTGACAGACAGTTTCTTTCGCTTAACATGAATACAGGGTAAACACATAGCATATCCATTTCACAAAATGCATACGTATCTTGGACAGATTAAGAAGAAGGGATTGGCCCACTCAGGATCCTCTCCTAACCTTTACTCCGTTCATGAGTTGAAGCCCTTTTTTAAGTTAGATCTCGCTGAAGCCTTTTCCTCAATGAGTTTGAACAAACAACCTCGCTTTGTTTCCACTTTAGTCGGTGACACTCTAAGTGTTGATAGGAAGGAAGAACCAACTACAGAACCTCCTTATGGCAACAGATTACCCCCAGAAGCATTGGATGTCAAATGACCCCTGGGAGTCCCCCTTCCACAGATTACCTTTGCACCTAATGACATCCAACCTCTAAATGTGGGCCTTGGCAAATAGTACTTTGAAAATCTACATACTGCAGAGGTAGACCTTCATTCTCGGGTCAATCAGTCCATGCTTGAAATGGGAGCGACTTGCACTATGATCAGAGAATTGAGTGTTGGATGGAAAATAATGAAGTTTAAGTTAGAGTCGATCCCCCATTAAACGAGATCTCCTAAACCTGGAAGCTTTAGACCCTTTGTTCGAAATTAACTCGGAAACGATGGACAAGCCACGAATTACTAAGGTTAGTGATTTTCTTGCCGAATCTGATCGGTAGAAAGTCATTGAATTAGTAACCAGATTCAAGGACTGTTTCACATGGGATTACCATGAGATGCTTGGGCTGTCTCAAGACTTGGTTGAACACAAGTTGCCTATCAAGCCCAAATATGTACCGTTCACACAAGCACCCCGTCGTTGCAACCTCGGCCTACTTCCCAAGATTAAAGAAGAGATCAAAAGATTGATCGATGACGGGTTCATTAGGACTTGTTGTAACGCCCCGATTTCTATAATCAAGCCACGTCACTGCCACACCTAACTTACCCTGGGGTTCTATCCCTAATCCCAACATAAGCTTGGTGTTCAGGCTAACTTAATTATCTTATCCTATCAGAGTCGCGGGATTTCAAGAAGCAACGTCCCCTCTGATCACCGCCATCATACATGGAATAATAAACACATAATGCGGAATACATAAATCATCAAAAGTTATTACAGACCATAGTATCAAGTAGTTATGTGTAACACTCCAAATTTTTCTTAGCTTTAAAATAAATAACTTATAAATAAATAAATAATAATAATTTTTAGGTGATAAATTTCTTTTATATGTTAGTAGATATTTATTATTAAGTAGTGGAAAAATAATTGGGTTGAATAAGTGGAAAGAGAAATAAAATAAATAGCTATATATATATATATAAGGAGTAGTAAATTGTAACGCCCCCACTTATCCCAGTGGGTGCGCCACGCCGTATTGGCTAACCTAGACTAGTGGCCAGATAATCTAGGCTCGCCAACACAAGGTAGGTACAATAACATCACATTGACATATAAACACATAACGTTCCCAATTCTTGAATTAAGTATTTTCGGATATAGAAAACATTAAACACATAGGTAGACATATTTCAATTTCATGTTGACAGTCACATACAAACATATATACACGGGTATCATCGCATTCCCACCGCCTATGAGTAAATAACAGTACTATAATCCACACAACAATCAAAATACAAATACAGTCAACAGACCAACAGCAGAGCTATCTACAATCCTCTCAACCCATTCCCGTATTACTCGTGCATGTCATCCATACCTGAAACATGTAACACACGGGGGTCAGCAAACGCTGAGTAAGGGGTCCCCCAAATAACAGTACTCATACACAACCAAACAACCCATAATAATAACAGGATAAATATAAAGCAATAACGGAGAGTAACACCGTTAACCAACTCACCCAGCCCATACTAGGTGTTCGGTTAACAGATAGATATAAATAAGGAAAGCAACACCGTTAACCAACTCACCCGTCCCATACCAGGCGTTCGGTTAACAGTTGTAAAGAAAGTGAGCGATGCACGTGATGCGTGAACTCTAACGTCCACCTATCTAACTAAATGCAATCCTATTCGCACGACTACCTGGTGGCACAAATTAGCAGCCGGTCCACAGGGCTCTTCCCGTATATCGGAGTATCAAATCAATCACGGATCCAGAACATGCCTACCCGTGCGACTACCTGGAGGAGTACATTAGCCTTCTCCACTAGGCCCTTCACGCCAGCATGAGGTATCAGTACCAAACGAATCCAAATATATCCAGTCATCAGCCCTCGCCCAACAGGCGGCAACAAAATCCACAACTCGAAATATCAAATCACATCATCCTCAATCCATAAATCCAACCAAGTCACAAGATCGACATGTACACACCCGAATTGCCCAAACGGGGCTT